>CAJNSZ010000097.1:0-172856 GCA_905329745.1 Rotaria sp. Silwood2
CAAGCCCTAGAACAAAAGAATATGCTTATTTTCTTAAAATTATAAGTGAGTACTCTAGTGTAACATATCTATACTATGCACATAAATTTACATTGTCTCTTTTGATCACATATGATGACTTTTTGTTCACATCGTATCTCAACAGTAAGTTTACGTATTAGTCTCTTTGTTTCATAACGCAACTGATGGATTATTAGCATTTCATCTGGAGTGTGATTATCACTTTTCATGAATCGAAGAATCATTTGTTTATTGTTCTCAATTGCTTTTTCCAATTTCACATGGACGACTGTTTTATTTGTTATGGAAACTTTATCAGCATGAGCTATTTGAAAAAGATAAAAATATCAAATTGTACTCTGCAAATAAAGAAACATACATTGCGGTAACTTATATGCATGATCAGCAAGAAGTACTGCTATAGCTGTCAAGTTATCAGATCGATTTGTAGTTAGTCGAAGAAATTGTTCTCGAAATTGACGTCGAGTAGATGATTTTATTTGACCTTTTAGAACTTCAAATTGAGCAAGAAGACTTAACATTTGATTTTTGATATCATCGATAGATTTTGTAATGTCATTATTATTTAATTGCGTTTTTATAGAATTTAATATTATGAAGATGCTTTTTTTGTCTATCGAAGAATTATTGATTAACCTTTATAAAAAAAAGAAATTTGAATGCTGTTATAAAATGAAAATACTATAAATGCATAACCTACCACTTTCGCCATTCTCTTTGTTGATCAAAATTTTTTATTGGATGCCACCAATTATTTGGTCTTGCTTGTATCTGTTCAAATGTATATTTGTTTCGATAAATTATTGTATCTAATTCCAATGGAGTTACAACTTTCATATTATTATCTTGAATAGATAATGTATGAAATAAGAATTCAATAAATATTAGATGGCCTCTCCATTGTACATATTCATTGACAGCTAATAATAATCGACGACTACAACCTATAGCACATACCATTCCATGAGCCCATGGAAGAACAAATGTTCCAGGTGCCAAATACCAATGATACCAACTAGTTAAATTCCCGTTGATGTTATATTCAATATCAGCAGTAACAAGATCATAGGATGAAGAATAAAGTTCATGTAAAGAAAGAAATGCTTGAATTGAAGGAATAAAAACATCTTCTTCAACAAACCACACAAACGAATGATGATTAGAATGTCTTGAAAAGTAATAAAGTGCTTTATCCCATGCTGAACAAATTTTGCCAGAGCCAAAAACATTAGCTTGTTGAAAACCATATTTTGTACAAATAGTTTCATTGAATTGAAGAAATTGAACTGTAGATGATAATATCGGTAGAGTAATGACTGTATTATTGTCAACAATAATAAATACATTTATAGATGATATATTTTGTGCTAATTCAAGAGCAAATTCAACTGTTTCGGAAGAAGGTTGTCGAGTGAGAAAACAAAGAGCCGAACGTGAATGTGAAGAATAAATTGTGTTTATAATTGGTGATATAATGAAAAATATATTGATTAATTTATAGTAAATCAATGTAAAAATATTCCGATACATGTGTAAAATAAATCTTTCAGCATCGATTGTAAAGATCAGCTGACGCATATCGATATTATTTATATTTCAGCTGTTGCACATTGTAAGAAAAACATAATGATCAAGAAACTTGATACGGTAAAAAGATAAACACATGCTGATGAGACTGTAAAGTTATTTGTATTATAAATATAAGTATGAAAAGTTCAGCAAGCAGAAATTTCAAAAGTACAACATAGATGACAAATCAAAAATGTTCACTCATAAAAACCGATCGAATGCATTAATAAAGTTTTAGATATTACGAAAAACAATGTCTAATCAATCATTTTTACTCAATGAATCTATGGAGAAACTTTGGCTCTTTCCCTTTTTTTTGCATGTTCCTTCATTTGTTACTATTTTGTTACTAATTCAGTCTCTTGTTTTTAATGAGCAATGAATAATTATGATGAAAAGCATAATGTGATTCACATGCAACCAAGTGAAATACAAATAAATAACAAGATAAGTTTTTTTCGGAATCAGAAAGGTAAAAGATCAAATCTGATTTTGATAGGTTGAGTTATATGTGCTTCTTCTGACTTTTATTTTTATTGGTTTCTTTAAATTTGTTTCTTTCTGTCATGTTCGTTTTAGTCGAAATAGTCATGGGAAAGAATAAAGATGGATAATTTGCGTTATTCTAGAATAAATCTCCTCGAAATCACTGCACATTTCATTTTTAATGTTTCACAATTTCTAAAAATCAAATTTCAGCAAATTTTATGCCATGTTTACAAGAAGAAGTGCACGATACTCCTGATTGATAGAAAATTAGTAGGACATAAGATTTCGAAGTTATATTATCAACTGTCGAATCAATAATATGAATAATGTTCAAATATAGAACTTCTCTCTATGTCTTTAATTCAATAAAATCGTAATGGTTTGGATCAAGTACATAGGGATTAATGAGATGATGCTGTACAAGCAGACCCACTGTAGTTAAAGCTAATTTTTCTTCCACAGCTGGTCCTCGATTTTGCCAATATTCACCAAATACACCATGTGAGTCAGCAGGATTCAACTCAGAAACATTAAAACCCATATGAGCAATAGCTACAGTTAATCGATGCATATCTTGATCAGCAATTAATACAGGAATAGGACCTTGGTAATTGTTCCGATTGAATTCATCAGCAAAGGCTTGATAGGTATCTTGTCTTTTATCATTTCGATAATCTACATCAAAAATAGGTAGAGCAAACACGACGGCACGTATGTTTCGATAAGTTGGTCCATCTTCTTCCAGTACTTTTCGAATAGCGACTGCAGAAAGTGATCGTACAGTTTCATCGATTCCGATAACTTTACCAGCAAATACACCAAGTCCAATACCTGTTTCAACAACAATTTTCACTTCTTCTTGATCACATGCTCGTAGTCGAAGTCTTGTCATACGCATTAAATCATTTCGAAGACGATCTATATCTAGTTTTGCTTGTGGACCATTAGGTCTCCGACGAAAATCTCTTTTATTATAAACTCGTGGTAAATTCGAATTCGGATCGATCTCATAAACATCTTTCCAATTTGTAACATAAGTCCGAATATCATCTACATCATGTATTCGTCCAGCAAAATCAATACCAGTTACTGAAACTAATTTAATTCGGTGTGGCCATTGATCTTGAGGTACACGAGGTATTAAGCGAGCATCGAATTCCATCAAGATAGGGCATTGTGAAATACGAACAACAAATTTCATACGAAATGCTTCTTCTCCATATTCACTCTGTCCTTGTAATGCTCGTCGAAGAAAATCTTCATTCATACCCTCAATAATTTTGTCCGCATAAACTTTATATGATTCTTGCCAACCGAGTATTTCTTGCACGGTCATCGCAAATGATGCAGTAGTGTTGTTTGGAAAATGTATTGTCATCTTCGGATCCATTGAATATAGCGATCTGCCTAACTGAAATCCTTTGACACCTTGTACGATATATTGTCCAGGAAGATTTTGAAAATCGAATGTTTCTGAAAGAAATTTTTCCATTTGAGTCGTTTCAGAGTGGCAGTTACCACTCATTGATCCATTTTTCTCCATTGGCTGAAGAGACATCAGATGTTTGAATAATTTATGCATTTCCGAATTACTTGACTGATGGAGACCAAAAGAAATACATGGGTATGGCTGAGACAGTACGTCTGTGCTTATTGTTATGAGGAGTTTCTGCTCTTTACTTGCACAATGAGCATCTTGTGTTAGCATTACCTGTTCATCTGTTTGGCTAGATTCTTCTTTCGAACGAACTATACTTTCTGATGGTGGGTGAATAATTTCTTTTTCGTCCATGCTTGTCTTTAAGATTATGATCAGGGAGTTCGATGACAATTTTAACGGTTGTATATTGATTGCAGACATTTGCTTTAGGTCATTTTGATATTTTTCTATTTGGTGTTTCCATTGATCAATATCAGTACTGGTGAATTTATTAGATTTTAATTTCGAAGTAAGTTCTTTTGATAGCTTACTAACTGAACCATTTAATAGTTTGTTTGGCTTTTTTGTCAGTTCTTCTATTTCCATTCGAGCTTTTTTAGCTGCTAATTTAACCGCTGCAAGAGATTCTTTTTCCCATTGACGTATTTCAGCCAATAACTTTCGACTAATGTTATGTTCGCGAAGTTTTCGTTTTAAACTATCATGTAGTTGCTTTATGTCTTCTCTCTCTTGAGCAATTTGTTGTTGATTTTTCAATAGGTTCTCCGAGTTCGATGATTGCCAGCATGCAAATGTAGCACCTGATGAATTAATATTATCCCTACTGGTAGTGTTTTCTTTCTTTTGGAAACTCATACCCATGAAAATGTGTCTATGCGTGTTCGAAATTGAAATCTTCTAACTTCGTCGGTTATATGTTGCTTGAAAATAAAATAATTTATAGACAATACTTGATAAGAGTGCATGAGAAAGATAAAAATGAAGAGTAGGAGTTTTTATGCGTTTTGGTCACATTTTTTTGCGTTTATGTGTTATTCTGAATAAGAATCATAGGCAAAACAAGATAAAAGGTGATGCAAAGTAAAGAACAAATATTCATGTCATACACAATTTCCTATGAATGCCTTTGCTCTCTGTTTGTTTTTGAAAAAATAGACATGTTACACATTGGACAGGCTTACTAAATAATAGCCGTTGAATAGAACGACAAAGAACGTGCTTCGTAAGGTTGAAAGTTCTCTTTTTAAGGAAAGAAAATTTTCCAGCAAAAGTGGAATACGTTTCGAAATGAAACGGTCGAGAAACCTTTCTTTCTTTAAAAAAAAGACTTCCATCTTTTCGAAACATGTCTTCAATCGTTCCTATTCAAAGTAATGAATACTCGATTCCATTCTTTTACGAAAGCGTTCTCAGCCATTTCTGTAAAAGAATTGCAAAAAACGAAATTCAATTATCTAGAACTCTGTCTTTCGTATGTTCTTCAATCTTAAATCGTGTTCTTTTTTTTTTAATTTATTTTTCTATTCTCTTCTTTCTTTCAGATTCAAACTCAAAACTCTATTCGAAAAGCTAACATGTCATCCATATGACTAATTTGGCGAGTTAAATATAAAGTGACTTTTGAAAATATTATTTTTCATAGAAGATTTTATTGTGAAAACTTGCTTCAATTCAACAAATAGACGATTATAATTAAGGTTTTAATTATGAGAAGATTCTTTTTTTAGACAAAGGAATATGTTTAGTGAGGATCAGCATATTCGAATTTAAACTTCAATATTCAATACATACCCATGTCGTATGTTTGCTTGCACTACCTCAATACTCCATCAGAATCGAGGGTAACGTTTAAGATCTTCGATTTCAGCTATAAACGATTGCAGAGAATGTTTTCTATCCAAATCCGAATTATTTATTAGGATGTACTAAGAGATTTTTTCGGACGAATTGTTTTTTAGTATAAATTTCGTATAAAGCTGTATGTCAACGGACGATTTGTGTCAAAAGGATACCGAATGTTTATAGTGTATTCAAAGAAAATATCACTTCCAAATGTTTAGTCGCAGTGGAATTAAATATACCACAATCTGAAGTAGTCAATATTTGTTGGGCAACATTTTTTTGACGATCTTTTAAAGTGAGTTATTTTTCTTTCAGAATTGTTTTAAAAATACGGAACACGAGCTACATTTTAATGGCTAAAAGTTTTTAATATCATATTGCCTATAATATAATCTATCTATTTTACAACAACGAGTACACAATGTTCATGTAAACTCTTTGTCGTTTTTCTAATATAAGTAATTTTTCTTTCCAAATATTACATTCGAAAGAATGTCAGACAGTACAAACAATTTGGAAAAATATTTTTCTATGCTTCTTATGGTTCGTATTAAATACAATATGGGTTTATTTTTGTTCATCTTGTTTTGTTGTATCAATCTCTTGAGACTTTTTTTTTAATCGTGTTTATTTAAAAAAGTAAATGAATACGACAGTCTTAACACAACAATCACTTTGAATATAATAGAAAGTAAAAGAAAAATAAACGAAGTTTTCATAAACTTTTTTTCTCTTCAATGATCAATTCTGTGATAATGTTGTCAAACATTCGTTAACTCTATTAATAATGACAGTAATGTTGATGATGTGTTATCATTTATTGTCATCACTATTTCTTGAGGCATTTCTCTTTCTTTTTATATATGTACAATCTTTATAATGATGATGATATTTGTTAAAGTCTCGATCATAAAATACATACAGAATATTAAAAATTATAGCTTGACAATCATTCAAACCATCATCTCTTTAAAACATACAATCTTATTGAACATAAACACTTTGGTATCTCATTTCCATAGTATGATGCTTTTCTATTTATCATAAACATAACTGTATATCTTTTATGTATACGATGATTAACCCTAAGGACTCTTTAATCAGTTCGATACTTCTTTTCATCGTTATCATTCTAGGATAGTAATGATGAGAAATATTATTAACAAAAGAAAATTGAATTAACTAAATAAATGCATTATTACATATTGTCATAACAAAATATGTAAGGCGAAAAATTTGTTATAACCGAAAAGAAGAAGAATATATTCTATTTTTAATATTATACATTTCCGGTTCTTCTTCTATATTATTTATCTAAGAGAAGCAAACCAAGGATTATTATTATTTTTCTTTCTTATTGTTTATTTCTCTGTTTCTTGCATTGATGAAAACATAACATCGATGTTTTACATTGAAAAAGATATGATAACATAGACAGAAAAAAAAAAAAAAAAAACTTGCTTATTGTTAATATAATGTATATATCTGTGATTTTATTGTATGCCTAAGAGAATTACTTGTCATTTTGTTTCTTAATCAAACTGACATAAGCAAAGAATCAGATCAAATGTAAAAAAGACTTTTACGAAAAGTAACATTTGTTTATAGATCCAACTGTGCTCCGTTCTTGCAATCGGAGATCAATTGCTGTCGATTTTTAAGATAAATATAAGCAGATAAAGAATTGTTTCTGTTTGATTTTTTGCTATAGACATAGTGGCATCAACCAGAAACGTTATTATTGCACACGCGCGTATATTCATTCAGTAGTAAGAGTAGAAAAAATAGAAAGATTTTTGAGTCTCGTCGAAGAAGATAAAGAAATTGTGTTTACTCAGAATGTGCATGTCCTCATAGGGAAAAGAAAAAGAACGATGACGAAAAAGAAATAGAGCAATAACAACAATTCTATTGTTATTGATGAGAAAAAAAAATAGCGAGAGTAACAAGATGTAAGTCAGAGTATTTTTTTCTTCATTCTTATCAAAAAATCATTATCATTTTTTTTTCCCTATAAGATATATATTGTTTAAAAAGAAATGATTTAATCTAATGGATGTGCTTGAATTACCTCGTCCTGTTATTAGTTTTCTTCGAACTATGGCTAAAGAAGGTTGTCGTTATGTTCTATCATGGGATATATTCGGTGGAACTGATACAGTAACATTGACACTTACATGGAAATTAAATGATAATGAATCTCAATTCTCAACATCAAAATCTCCACAACAACAATTATGTGAAGATCTATATATTCATCATGATGATTCGATATCATCACCACATTGCTTACGTCAAGATGATAATACTTCAACATCAACTAGAACTCGTTCATCTAGAGGCAAAAGTCTTGAAGGAAATACTCTATCATCAACTAAACTAATACCTTCTCATCAAAAACAAGTATCAAGCTTAGAACGAAAATCAATTATTAATCGACAAAAAAAAGAATCAGATCCAATCTATACCAATCTAAATAACATTCAATATTCTACGAATCCTTCATCATATTTTCGTTTTAATAAAAATCAACTTCCATCTTCTACTCATACATATTATCATCGAACTAAAAAACAAAATGAAAGTCCAATACGTCGAAAATTGATACCGTCGACATCGACTATTTGTAATACATATCCAGAATCGAGACGAACAAATTATATTAATATTCAATCTGATGATGATGATGATGATGGTGATGTGCTTGATCCATGGGTAAAACATTTTGAACGTTCACTTGAAGATAATATTAACAATCCTATAGCAAAATCTGACAACAACATCAATAAAATAGGAAGTACTCCAGGAAAAGTTAAATTCAAAAGAAAACCTGATTATTTTTAAAAGAATAAAGATATTTTTTTGTTATTATCTCAGGTTGCAATCAAATTTTACATGTAGAAACAAAAATTATATCGATCACCATTTTTTTTTTTTACATCACTTTGATAAACTTGTTTACTATGTCGTTATCATTGCTGATTAAAGTTCATCATTATTATTATATTACATTACACCATAGTGCTTTTTTTTTTGTTACGTGAATCGACTATTTTGCTTTTGTATAGTGTAACATTTGCACATCATAATATTTCTGCTTGTTGTTAAATTCTACTATCAACTCAATTAAGATACACCTATTTACTTGCTACTCTTGCTTATTTTTTTATTTTATCGTATTTTCAGATATGCAAAAAACAAAAGACCATGAACTGTTAAAATATATAAGCTTAGTTCTAAGAAAATATCGTCATTATATTTTTTTAAAGTCTATATCAAATGAATTAAATCAATGAAAAATAAGAGTAATATTATTTGTAAAACATCTTGTATAATTAAAAACCAAAGTAAGAACCGTGGGCGTCCGCAGTTTTTACTGACACTCAAAAATATTCGAGAAAATCTAAGTGCAGTAAATCAAACTGCTCTGTATATGTAATTTGTACATGCGAAGTATGTGTTAAATAAACATATTATGAAGAAGTACACTCAAATGAGACGCAGTCTATTTTCAAAAACATCTCAACTTGAAATATCTATTCTCATTATATATTTCGACTATTTTTGTGTATACAAGATTGAATTGAATAATGTTTTTCAAATGAAAAAAAAATATGCTGAACTCTTGGATTAAAATCTTTATTTTCCGAGAGTCAGATAAAATATGAATTAATTGATTAAAACTTTTTTGTATATTTAAATATCATACTGATCATATCGATGATGAAAATGAGTTTCTACAATATGCAGAAAGTAGAAAACCTTTTATTTCATATGCAAAAGAATTCGATTAATTAATTCGATGAAAGTACAACAAAATGTCATAGACACAAATTATTAATGTACTTATTATTTTAATCCGCCTTCAGGAAACATTATCACTTGAAAAAATCAAGTACAACAGACAAAGAGAATTAAAAAAGAAAAAGTCATCGGAATTAATCATTTCCTTTATTCACTCTGTTTTAAAAGCTTATTTGTTCTTTGTATACAAAAGACAAACGTATTTATCATAGGACAAGAAAAAAAAAATCACATTTTTTCATAATGTAAAACATTTGACAAGAATTTTGAATTTATGTTTATTATCTCACTTCATGAAGCAAACAGAACAAATAATCGTCGATATTTCATCGTATAAAAGTGCCAATAGGCAATTTCATATATATAATCATCTCACATCAATGTATAGAACGAATAAAGATAAAAATCGATTTTCTTTTGAATATATGAACATTTTCCAAGATTAGGCTATTTAGAATTCTATCAGTAAAATTCAACACAGTTTTAGATTAAAAATTTCTCTTGTAATCAAACTAATCTTTGACAATCCATTACATTCTTCTCTCCTTGGTCGTATTCGACATCAATACGGTCTCTATCAAAAACACCAAATTTGCATTTTTTTTTTAATCATAAGTCACAATCCACGTGTAAATATAACTTTGCCATTTAAACGTGAATCGATATATATATATATATATATACATATTCTTTTCGTGTGTTGTAGATACGCACAAAGAAAGAAAGCTATATTAGCTCACAATGATATAATTTACTTTTCTCATCAACTCTATATTTAATGAGAAATTTCATGAACCGTATATGAGACAACATCATGATTACCATGTAAAGTAACAACAACAATACTATAGTAAGAGCAATTAATGAATATATATTACATCATCAATGTTTCTCTCTTTTATCATTAATAGTGACTATTTTTTTTTAGTTCATCAGTTAACAAATAAAAGCATATAAAACAGTGACAAAACAAAACTCATCTACATATGCATCTGTTCACTTCATATAATATATCTATATATGTATGTAATAAATGATAGATCAATTGATAGAATCAATGAACGATCATTTGCCAGAAGGATTTTAAGTAAGTGTATGACATATCTATCTTTATATCAAACAAAACAATATTAATGTGAATATATATGACATTTCATGAAAAAAATTACTTAAAAAAATAACTCATCATTGAAATACTCCATGCATGATCATAGAATAGATTAAATAGGTTTTTTTTATTTCTTCTTTATTCATGAATACTTTCAAAATACATTCAATAACATATTTATATATGTGTATCACGACACCTATTCAACTGTCATCACCTGTCTGCTTTGCGTCCCAATATTCTTTTCTTTCTTCGCATCCAAATGTCATTGATTTCTTCTCTTTTTCTCTTTCTTTCTTTTTGTCAATTGTAGGTTTGTCACTATTTGACCATTATTGTTGGTGAAACAACTATTTCTCCTCCTTCTTCTTCATTCGTCCTCAAATAATAATCACACACATCTCATAATAACACGATTATCCATGATAGATGGTTTGGCCATTGGTCTTCATGCATGCATAGATACATATATCAATATATAGATCATTTCATTGTTCTCATTTTCTTTTTTACACAATCATCATCATTAAAGTTTCTCTCGTCTTATTTCGCATCCTTGCTATCCTAATTAATTTACCATCAATGTTCAATTTATCAAGTAAAAAAAAAAAACCTATCGAAAAGAATAGAAGAAAAAGAAATGATTAAACAGTTATCTTTTCTTCTTTCATGACCTGTATTCATTGCTTCTTGTATACAACAACCTATCGAAGAATAAAGATATGGAACATCGCAAAGCACTGACTTCTGACCTAACCACGATGAATTCAAATAACAATAACAATTCTCATCATCATCATCATCGACAGAGAAAGGAAATAGCGAAGCAACAGCCGTTAGGATCATTAGCATTATCAAAAAAGAGACAAGTCAAATCGGTATCAATCACTAATCCCAATATTCATGAAGAAAATATATCAGTAAGTGTTCAACGTCGTCAGCAACGAATACCAATGAAAAATCCATTATCATGGAAAAAAAGATGGTCCACATGGTTTTCTTCATGCAGTACAGAACGAACGGCTTATGTTAAGTGTAATCCAATAACAGTAACAATTGAGGTAAGATGTTATTTACCTTTCTTGTATATTCTTAACAAGTATCCCTGCTGTTTATAAGTGATCGATTGTCTAATACAACACTTCTCTTCTTTTCAATCACTAATCATTAAAAATTTTGTTTTTTTACACTTCTTATTTATACAGTCTATTGTCTGAAGGACGTGATTGAGTACCGGTAAAAGAATAATAAAATTCTCATGCATGTCAAATGATCTGACAATGCCCGATCGATGAATAATAATAATAATAATAATGATAAAAACTCCAGTTTTACAATCGACATTATTAATAACACTAAAATTAATATTAATATTCAAACAAAATATAATGTCGACTATGATGACCAGTATATATGTATATATATTCATTAATTGATCTTTTAACACTTTCGATATTGATATGATGGTGAACAAGGATAAGAAAAAAGAAAGCGGAAATAATGTTATGTTGACATATTATAAATATGAGATCGACTGATATGAAGCCCATGTATTTCGATTAAATAATAGAAGTATATTATATAGTTTGATCTATCTATTACACATTCATGATTCTATTTATTTAATAACTAAAAATCTTTCTTTATTACAATTGAAAAACTGTTGAGAGTTGATTTACTGTCGCTTATTTCAAAATAGTAGTCTTATAGGTTATCTTTGTTGATATATGAAAAGTTTTAAAGCTTCATGGAATAAAGAAAAAAATCAAAATACACTTCAAATTGATTAAAAAAATGATAATTAACCTGTTACTTATTTATTACAAGGATACACATGTACCATCTGATTTGTTGTGTAATACATTTGTTTCTCATTTAATCTCACTGATTACGTCTATATAGAAAAAAAAAGTCATTTATCTATTTCTAATTCATATCATATAAAAAATTGATCGATGACAATTTTCTAATTTATTTCATTCTTTTTTATTGCTTATATGTTATGGACTCATCGTTTTTTTTTTTTTTTTTTTTTCAACGTAAATAGAGTAAGTATGTAAATGAGATATGAGTCCATCAAATGTAAAAAGAAATAATTGTTGATATTTTTGAACTTGGATATATATGACAGATTCATTGAACATCATTATATAGAAAATCGTATATATTAACACGCGTGATTGCATATGTCATCAGGCTATTCTTTTTTTATTGTCTTGTATTTTTCAAGAATCCAATTGTCTTTAATGGAATCATCATGAAGACAGCGAGAAAACGTTATTATTATTATTATTATTGATCAAATAGAAATCTACTTAGAGATAATGCATCGATTTGTATAACTAAGTATTTCTTCATGATTCGTCTGATAAATGTAACATAATGTACATTTACTAAGAAAAAACAATTTGAGTTCGATTGTTCATCTTTTTATTTTAAATAAAGATATAGATTTATGTAGTGTATGTGTGTAACAATAGAAAAGTTTTTATGTAAAATCAAATAGATTGATTAATTGAAAAATTATAGTGTACATGCACATTTTCATTTCGTCGTAATTATATATTGATCGGAAATAATACTCGGTCACACACTTTTATTCTGTTTTTTCTCTTGTATAAAGAGAACAATAAAAAGAAATGTTATGTCTGTTCTTTTGTGAACGACAATAAACTATAGTAGGGTGGTTTTTTTTTAGTGTAGCTTGAGAGTTGTGCGGCGGCACAGTTCAGTATACTTATGCGTTTTGGGAAAAAACATATATATGTAGTTATTCTTAACCGCAATATGGCGCTCGTTTTTCTTTTTTCTTTTAGTTGCTTTTTTTTTCTCTTTTGATTTGGGTAGCTTAGGTGCAGGCGCATGTGTATAATGGCTCGTTAGACTTTTTGTATGTGAATGCGTGTGTGTGTGAAGCATGTTAAAAAAAAGTTGAAAAAAAAAGAAGGGAAAGAAAAAAGGCGACAAACAGGAAATCGTTCTTTTTCCTCTCTTGACTACGCGTAATAGCATGATGATGATGAGCTGCTACTTTTGTGGTGGACGCTTCATATTCTCGTATTCCTGTTTTTGTAATAGTTATTATTATCATGAGAGAATGGTATTAAAACAAAAATAATCACACTCCTACTGATTTCTCATTTTACATTTAAGACGAATGAAGCTATTTCGTATTAAAGTAAGTTTTACAAATATAAATGTGAAACGTCACTCGGGACATATATATATATATATTTATTTATAAGACAAAAGGAAATGTACGAAAGATTATTATTTTTTAATTATAGAAAAATGTTCGAACTAAGTCTGAAAATGACTTGTCAAAGCGTGGTAGTATTGATCAAGACGAAAAGGTACGTAGAAATTAAATCTATACTCCATTCTTGACGTTAACTTTCCTTTTAAGCATCTAAAGGAATTAAGATTATTCGGCATAAAAGAAGCGTAAAGAGGATCCTATTTATTTGATTACTTTTTTTTTAGGGGGAGGGGGGGGGGGGGGAATCGTCATTACTTCTTTTCTTTTTCTTTTATTGTCGATTCATCTTGTCTCTCAATAGCATCGTTAACAGAAAAAATATTCTTGTTGTCGACTATAATTTACGCGAATACATGTTGCTCAGCTTGCTCTTTTTTTTTCTTCTTGTTCTTGCATCTACACATAGATTGGAAAATAATTCTTCTTTATTTTGCTTAGGTTTTTGAAGGATAAAAAGAAATACGATTTTTTTAGCATACCGAATGTTTGTGTTTTATATTGTTTATCATGATTTGTATTCATCATCATTACATTAACGAAGACATCTTCTCGTTTTTTTTTTCTTGAATGGCAGACACAAATGGATAAGCATAATATATAAAAGAGATATATTTGTCGTTTTTTTCCTTGTTATTTCATCTAGATGTGTTATTTTGCTATTGCGTTTAAATATATTTTCTTGTCTAATACAGGCAAGGTCTTATTTATGACAGTAAGATAATTCAACAAGATCGAAAAATGATTAATTATTAAGTTGTCTTAAGAATGCAAAAAAAAGTGAGAGAATACATAGATTAACATCATTCAAATCGGTAAAAAGAAAGAAAGTAGAGTTGATAGAGACCATAAAAGTGGATTTTGTCTTGTTGTTACTTGCAGATTTCTTCTTTCATCTATACTGTCATATAAGATGGATGTGCATGTCTTGCATGTGCTACGTGCTTATTTCAAGTTAAAGACATAGTTATGTAGCCTATGTTCATAGTGAGTTGAGCATCATAAAGAGAAACATCCTCGTTCAATAATATTGAGAAAGGAAAAAACTCTTTAATATTTTCTTGCCTTTCGTTTCTTTTCTGTTCCATAGCAAAAGAAATCCATCGAAATAAGACTAAAAACAACGGATGCAATCTGTCAGAGAAACAAAAGTTCTATATCGAGAAGAAAAAAAAAAGTCATATGTCGAGAGAAAGAAAGAAGACACAATGCCATCGTCTTTCACTATATTTTGTGCTTTTGCTTTCTTCTTCGTCTTTTTTTTTTTCTTGTTGCGGTTTTTCCTTTGTTACCAAGTTCGACAGACGTTCGTATTACTAACCTTCAAGTTACTGTAGATCTTCTTTTTTTCAATGAGCATATGCGACAGATAAAAGAATAACAATATACGTTATGCAGGCATGATGTCTGTTGACAAGTAAAGACACTTGAAATCGAGTTGTGCTAATTGTATTCTAGGTTTTTCTTTGTTATTCTCCGTGTATGTCATGAGTATTGATTGCTGTTATTTTACCATTTATATTCTTCTAACGCTTCGAATTCCCATCATGACTAGTCAAATAACTATGTTAAAGAGCAGATACTAGCATAACTAATACTACTAGTACAACTACAACTAACATCAGAGGACACGACCGCCGATGTATATGCACGCTTATCATTGTGCGACGATGATTAAGAAATACGAAAATGCGCGTCCATGTGTGCTTCGAGCGATGAGTTGACTCTCGTCCTCTCCCGTTAACACTACATATGCAAACAGAGAAGGAAAAAGGAGAAGAATTTTTAATGGTATACCTTGGTGTCGCGTCGCGCAAGACATGATTTAAATCAACTAAATTAATAGCGACAGACGAGACGAGGAAAAGTAAGGCATATGCAACTAGAGAGACAAGTAATTGATATGCATATCAGAGGCAGTTATGATCATTGTACTGTATATAATCATGATGCCAATCTGTAGTCGTTAATGGTTTGTTCTCAAGTGTTGATTGATTAAGATTTACTAATGAGTTTGTGTAAGACAAAAAAAAGAAATGAGAGTATATATAAACAGGTAGACATACATTTTATGTTAACTAAAAGGGTGGAGTATGTAGATGCTTATGAAAAGGTTATCGATTATCGGTTGGTTGAGTATAGTTTGCATTATGTAGTCCTACGGGAAAAAAAAGAGGAAGAGCAACAACAATGAGAAAAAAAGAAAAAAGACTGATGTTATTTGCGTCTGCTAATGCCATGTTCTCGCCTACTATAGCCAACACACATACACGTGCATGCCTAACTAAAAATTGTTGTTTTTATATGATCCTGACAGTCTTTGCCAAGGAGAAAATTACGGAGGTGTGATAGATTTTTTTTTTAAATTAGATTCATGCGCTTCTCGTAGCGTAGACGACATACTTTCTTAAGTTTTGATCGTTTTTATCAATATTTAAAAATATGTCTGAGTAAAAATATTCTTTCATATAGTTTATACATATGAAGTTTGCCGTTAAATATAATTCTTTTTTTTTTTCTACTCTTACTAAATCAATAGAGAAAAGTATATTAGCTATGTCCTGTTTGAAAATACCATCTTTACTTCATTGAGACGATTAGTAAACTTCTTTTTGATATTTTAAAAATTAGTGATGCGCAAAAAAAAAGAAATTAAGATTCTATTCTTGTTTCTTTTACTTGATTTTTTTATGCTAAAAGAATGTTAACTAAGTAACTATATACAAAAATACTTAGTAAAGAATATAATAAAGATATTCATTTGTTAATATTTTACATGTGTATACACTTCATGTCAATAAGAATCTTAATCATTTATATTATTATTAGATTCTACTATAGTATAAAATTAACATATTGTCTATGTTTGTTTTATTTAGAAAAATCCATCAACAACTAATTCAACACTTGCTATTAATCCTATATCCAACGATAATCAAGAAAAAATTTCATCAAAAATTTCTTCTCATCAACATCGACATCATCATCAATCAAACGATAAAGTTAATAATTCAAATAGTGTTATTTATCGTGACGCATCGAATCGTTATTCAAATACATTTTTGCCTTCGACACGCTACGAAAAAGGAGGGCAACATCAAAGTCAAACATCAATTGCCGCTATACCATCAACAACCAATACTTCTCAACATACTCATCAAAAACAACAAGCACGACAATTGAGTCGTTCTGCTGATCGTCTCAATAGTAAATCAAGTCGTCGAGAATTACGTTATGAAGAACATAACGATTACATTCCACCACCACCGCCACTTAATTCAATTCAATGTCATCCAACGATTGATCATTATGCACGAACTTTAAATCAATCATCATATTTCTGTTCAACACATCGTCGTAGTCAGATAGAAGTATATCAACTATCAACAGAAAGAAATCGTCTTACATTACCAAGACCATATTCATCAAATATCCCATTCACACAGAATACAACATTAACAAATATTCCTATTACATACAGTTACACGATAGATAATATTCCGATTATGTCTCAAACATCATCTGATAATAATAATACGTATGGAAAATTATCTGATTGTCATTCACCCTTAACACCAGTAGAAAATTCATCTGTCAAAGCACCACGTCGTATTGAAATAACATATAGTCAATTTCCAACAACAACAACAACAACACAAGAAGAACCTGTTTATGCAAATACACAATCACTTTATGATAATATACTTTATCCGGAATCATCATCAAAATCTAAAACATTAAATCGAAATGAAAAAAATAAACTAGAAAAAAAATCTTGCGCATCTCAAACACAATTAACATGGACAATGGCAACATTTTCATCATTTGTTGATTTAGAAAATCAATCAATTATTATTCAACAACCAGATCCAACAACACTTTATTCTATTATACAACGTCCTCAAACAGAACCACCACCATCAGCATCATCCACAACTATTGAACAAATGAAAGCAATGTCACCAAGTGTACGTCGAAAATTTTTCAGAATATTTTTTTTTTATAAGATTTATGCCGAGAATAATTATAGTCTAAGCTTAATAATCTTATTCAAAACATTCTCAGTCATTTATTCATATCGCGTAGATAAGCACATGCTTTATTCATACTTTAGTGAAATTCTCGCTTTGTTAGAAGTGTTATCAAGGGATAGGAAGTATTTTTTATTCTAGAAATAGACTGTAAAATTTACATATATTTTCTATTCTTTAGTTACAATATATCGATGATAACAGTACTCCATCACATTATCGATATCCACGTACTCCAACTCCATCTAAAACTTTACTAATTGAAAAACGTGATGGTTCTTTTCAAACACTTGTTACTATGACACCAACTCAAGCTACTGATTCAAATAAACAAATAGCTATTCATGAGTCAACACCATCACCATTATCGACTGGTTCATCATCAACAACTGATCATTATCATCATCATCATCATCATCACCATCATCATCGTCATCGACGACATAAATCCCAAAGTAATACAAGTCGAAATAATATTAGTACACGTGATGTTGGTCTTCAAGTAAATATTCAAACAGTTAAAAAAATAACATTTTCATCACAAAAAAGTGATGATTCATCACTAACAACATCAGCATCATCACCACCAACAGTTATATCAACTCGTGAATTAAAAAGTGTTCAAACAAATACTGAACCATTCGTAACTAAACATGATAGAAGTACATCATGTGAAAGAAATATTCCTACGATAAAATCATCATCGACACAAACACTTGATTCCCCAATGAATATAGAATGGCAAACAAAAGCTGCACAAACACTTACTAAATCTTTACGAGATCAATCAATTGAAACAAATAATCGGGGTTTATTTGTTTGTGATCTTAGTTCATTTTTAAAAAATGGTGTTGAAGAAATATCAACATCAACAACAAAAAAACTATAACTTGAATTTCTTTGTGTTCTTCATTATGATTTATAAGTGTGTTCCTTTTTCTTTCTTTTTGTTTTTATTTTGTATTTTTTTTTCAAAAGAGATGTCCATATTAAATCCTGTGTTTTCTCAGACGGATAACAAATAACAACTCAAATTTCAGATTTAAATATAAACTTTTAATGAAAATATTTCAGAATATTCTACTTCTAATTGAACATGGCTTGAGTAAGTTTTATTCTTATTCATATTACAATTCGAATTATTATATTCTACGGTAATGTTTTATCGAAATTGATCTTCTGCAGACATCTAACATATTGTATTAGCTTATGCTTAGCAATTGTGATAGTACATGTAAAGTATTCAATACTAACATCTGATAGTAGCTTGTTTTGAATACGTTATATCATCGGAGGCAGGGTCTAGTTCTGAATAGAATGATGTAATATTTAAATCGAATAACGAAAAATCTTTAGATTGTCCTCAATGGTATAGAGCTTCGCGAAAGAGTCTGTTGTGTCGTTTTTTTAATTTTGCCTTGACAAGTTTGTAAAAGCTCCCCATAATTTATTAGAGGCGAACCAAACGTTTCTAGACTTTATAAAAGCGTTTATCAAACCTCAATAGTTTGCAAAAAATTTTATTTAAATATACCGCTTTGTAGGGCATCATTTTTTGTATCATCCAATACACTCGATACAACTTTCTATCATGTCTGGAACAAGTTCTATTTGAGGATTTTTTTCCTCCAAAACAATGCTTGAGTCTTGTCAAAATTCACTTATAGTCCAATAGTCAAAAGTTACAGAAAAATTCTAACGAGATAACTACCCGAACTGATATTCACCGTTGGAACTCACATTGAGTTCACAAAGAGGTCTCAGTGAGACTAGAAAAATCCTAAAAGGATTCATGCTCATAAGCTTCTAGACTCGAGTTATGAGCGTTTCACTGAATTTTTGATCTGAAATTTTGCTCAAAAGGTAGGTCTGATGAATCGGGAAATATTCTGAAAATTTCAGTCGAAAAGAATCTTCATTTTTTTTGACATACTGAATTTTCAAGTAAATTCGATGTTTATGGCAAACAACCATGTTTAGAGAATTCAATATCTCGAGAAANTCATGTCTGGAACAAGTTCTATTTGAGGATTTTTTTCCTCCAAAACAATGCTTGAGTCTTGTCAAAATTCACTTATAGTCCAATAGTCAAAAGTTACAGAAAAATTCTAACGAGATAACTACTTGAACTGATATTCACCGTTGGAACTCACATTGAGTTCACAAAGAGCTCTCAGTGAGACTAGAAAAATCCCAAAAGGATTCATGCTTATAAGGTTCTAGACTCGAGTTATGAGCGTTTCACTGAATTTTTGATCTGAAATTTTGCTCAAAAGGTAGGTCTGATGAATCGGGAAATATTCTGAAAGTTTCAGTCGAAAAGAATCTTCATTTTTTTGACATACTGAATTTTCAAGTAAATTCGATGTTTATGGCAAACAACCATGTTTAGAGAATTCAATATCTCGAGAAATTTGAGCTCAAACTTCTCACTCTTTTTCAATGTTGAGTTAAATTTAACAATTACTACCTTTTATTTTTGCCATTTATTTTTTATTATTATTAACCGCTAGCACTTAGTTTGAGTCATTCACTCAGACAAATCTTATCTTGCACATTGATTGTCTTTAGATGTTTTAATGATTGCATTTGATATAATGATTAAAATAATTAATTCAAAATAACTTTAACTTTGAAAGGAAAGAAAAAATGAACATATATTTATTGCGATGAACTTGATTCTTGAGAAAGTTTTCTCTATGATATGCAAATGAAAAACTAAAGAATATCGGCAGTGTGGCCGAGTGGTCTAAGGCGCTGGTTTTAGGCACCAGTCGTAAAAGGCGTGGGTTCGAATCCCACCGCTGTCATTGTCAAACGAGGCAAGTTTACTTGCCTCTCTTTTTCTTTCTCTTTTTTTTAGCGTATTTGTTAGATGTTGACATAACAAAATAAAATCTTATCAAAAAGCAACAAAGTTGCTTTTTTTCTGTCGTTAGACTTTCAAATTGTTTAGATATGAATATAACTAAACAAATAAATTCACATTTTTTTTTGACATTGCTTGATGAAGAAGTCAGGTTAGTTGTGTTGTTCATTTATTTTTATTCATTTAATCTAATGTTTTTATTTTGGAAAACTACAATGAAGAGTAACAAACAGCATTTTGTAGCTCCTAAATTTTATCTTCTCACTTAAACTCTCATATGAATTATTAGCGACTTATCTTTCTAAGAACAAATAGACTTTTGCAAAAAAAAAAATGAATTCAACAACGTAGGGTTGAGAAACATAGATGTATGTATGTTTCTAATATGTAAATCTATTATTGAAAAGTTATATAATGAGAATTTATATTTATAGATTTTTCCCTAAATAATCATCGGATTTGTACATTGATTTGATATTCTATAGCTGAAATATTTATTTTAAAAATAATGTATGTTTGAAAACGTTGTTCAAGTAAAATTTTTAATTCTATGTCATGAGAAAAACGTTTTATCATATAAACAATTTTATATTTGAGTTATTAATCACCGATCAAAATTCAAATTGATTCAGTCAAAAAAAACAATGATGCATGATAATTACTCGGGTCATCTCTGTTCGACATTGTCTCGATAATAATACGTGAGAAAAAATTACTTTGATAGCAATAAAATAAATGTCATGTTTAACCTGAATATAATTACAGTTAAATCGTATTTGCTTCTTCTCTATAACATAAATATATATTAAATGCTTATGATAGCGTGTATAGCTAATTCAAGGATTCAATGATACATTCATCATTGTCAAGTCAATAACTCTTATTACCGCCCTCTTGAATAGTTCTTATTGGTAAATGTCAAAATAATATCTACTATGATGAATCATAATTAATATAATTGGCTGAGATCATATCTTAATTTTATCTATTAACTAACGTTGTTAAAATAATAGTTGAAGAAATTATTAATAAATATAAAACGATGGGAAATACAATTAGATCGATCTTTGGTAAAAAACGTTATCGAATATTAATGGTTGGACTCGGTATAATAATAAACAATAAAAATATAAATAAACTTACTCCATTAAATAATTTGATCAACTTGTTTTTTTAGATAATGCTGGAAAAACATCAGTTCTTTCTCATCTTCGTTTACAAGAATTTCGTTCAACAATGCCGACTATTGGATTTACTGTTGAAACCATTATTTTAGAAAATGTTCATTTTACTGTATGGGATGTTGGAGGACAAGTAAGAAAAACAATGTATTCATGAAATAATAAAAGGGAACTTTTCATATACACTCAAAGTTACATATGAGAAACTATGAATTGTTTTTCAACTAAGAAATAAAAAAGATTGATTTGATTGATTCTAAAAAACAGCTCGTCAAAAACATTTGCAACTTCCAAGATCGATAAATTTCGATGAATAGACCACTCAAATATTTCTCTCTAGGATATATCTCGCTCGCAAAAGCTAAAAAATACTTCGCTTTCTTAGCTGCAATAATAGAACTGGAATATTTTTGTTTCACAAATACTATACACTCTTTAAAGTGTCTACTCTTTTTTAACTGCTTCCATTCGAATAAAAAGATCAAAATACTGAATATATCTCTAAAAATACATGTTTTTCTTTTTTATTAGAGCTTTTTGTAAAATCAATGGTGCACTATTTTTCTAACTAAAATGATCAATAATTGATCGTGTTAAAGATGCATGACCCATGCTCTCCACGCCATTGGAGTAAGAAAGGATCATTATCATTCGAAAAGTTTCCCATACACCGAATAATCGTCTCGCAAGTTGGGTTTAATAGAAGTAGTAGCTAACAACAAAGAGCTCTGATTTATATGGCATTTGACAGAGGACACTTCGAAACTATCTTAGGAATGCAAAATCAATAACATCCGAAACATGATATATAGACCACGATAGTTAAAACTCACATACTATTTACTATTAAAATTCAATTTTATTTCGAATAACATAAAAATCAAAGAAAACAAAAAGTAATCGATTTGATAAACTATAGAAATCAATAGAATATTATATTCTTCAATGAGATTGAGATTAATGAATATTTTCTTTTATTTATTGAAACACCTAATAATTATCATTCTTTTTTTTTTTTTTCTTAAGGATAAAATTCGTCCATTATGGCGTCATTATTATACTGGATCTCAAGGTCTAATATTTGTTGTTGACTCCACGGATTATGAACGAATTGATGAAGCATGTCGAGAATTACAAAAAATCTTAAATGATCGTGAAATGCGTAATATTAGTTTACTTGTACTTTGTAATAAACAAGATCTTTCCAACAGTATGCAACCAGATGAAATACGACACGCATTACATTTAGAGAACTTTACTCGTCCGTATGCCATAATGCCTTGTTCAGCTTTGAGTGGAGCTGGTTTATCAGAAGGTTTTAAATGGTTATCTAAACATTGTAAATAAAATAATATCGGAGATCAGAATTTCTTCTCGAGTCAAAAATTTTCTCATTAATCTTCATAAAAATTTTTCTAAGTTTTTACGGAAGATTAATGAGAAAAATTTGCGTTCAGGCTGAAATCCATGTAATTGAATAATATTTTTTTGTATGATGGTATAGTGATCTGTCGAAATGTTTTCATTGTTAATACCAGTGATTTTTATTTTTTTATATTGAGAAAAAATAATAAAATAAATTATTATGAAATTTATTTTTTAAATATCAAAGAAATGACAATAAAAAGAATTTTTAATATATAATTATTGTTATTCTAAATATATAAAATTTATATATATATATATATGTGTATGAATTATGTTAAATCTTGTAATGATTGTGAACGATAATGTTGAAAAGGAGAATTTTGACTATGTTTTAATTGACAATCATGTTTCCGAATTAATTTATTAGATTCTTGTGTTTGTGGTATAATTGATGTTTTATAAACGAAAAATTTTTTATTTGATTGAGAATTTTTCATATGAGTAGATGATAATGATGATGATGATAATCTATCTGAATTATTCATTAAGTTTTCTTTTGAATTATCAATACGATAAATAACTGTTGGTTGTTGTTGTTGTTGTTGTTGTTGTTTATGTTGCTCAACATTAGTTTTTAGTCGATGGACACGATTATGATTGTTTGTTACAGACGAATTATGACGTGAAATCATTGAATTTTGTTCAGCTAATGAATTATCATAATGAACTGGTTTACTACTGAATGTTGGATAAGAAGATGTTGGAAGAAAATTAGAATCACTTTAAAAAGAAAGAAGAGAAATGAATTAATCATAATGTATTTCGACAAATATAGAAACTATCCCATACATATTAGAAGACTAAGGTCTTGTGAAAAAATCTTTTTTTGTCAACATTTTTTTCGTTAACATACTTTTGAGACGTGTTTGCTTGAGAATAAAAGAGATAGTACTAGTTTATGTATGCATAATGGAAAATGCATTCTCTTCGATGGTAGAAAAAAAAGGTATTGCCAACTAAAGTGAAAACGAGACAGCTATCAAAGATACTAGAAGAAGAGAACGATTAATATTAAACTTCATTTTTGTATTAGCAGTAATATGCATTTTGTGAATGTATGAAATATGGAAGAGCAGCATCATGGATTCCTTTGACATAATAATGATTCAAATTTTGATCATAGGGACAGTTCTAATGATGATTCAAGTGCTGAAATGATTTCTGTTATTGATGAATGTGTAGATAAATGCGTACGTTTATCAATATATCATCAATCGGAATCCGAAGACAATAATGATTATGATAATGAAAAGAAAAAGATGATCGAAAAACTCATATTTGTCAAGCGTCATCAACAACAACAACAAAAAATGAGACAGCTCATGAGGAAACATAGTCAACCGTTGGATGCTGTTCAACATTACATGAAGACTACAAATAGAAGACAAAGAAAACTTTAAAAACAATTCACGTCTATGATTTATTATTAAAGACTTATCTCGAAACTCTTCATTTTGGATTTTTCGAAATTCGAACAGCATTCAACAGTTGAATATGATCCATCGTCAGTTTATGAAAAAATAAACTAACTGACATATAATGAAAGTATTCGATTTTTTATAATTAGATATGAGTTCATAATAGAAGACCCAGGATATTTTACTGTGTTTGGAGAGGAAGGTTAAATCTATAAATAACGAATTATGCAACAGTTCATGCATAAACGCCAGATCCGACTGTATTCAAAGAGAAGATGATAAAAAGCTGATTTATTGTTTTGCTAGATAAATCATGATCTCAACTTTGAAGTGACACATTTTGCCAACTACTATTTATTTACTAGTAATAGAATTGCTTTGATTTTCTTGAAATTAAGAACAAGAAATTAACAAATCTTATATCTCAACGATGGCATGCACTTGTAAACCGGTGCATGTTCTTATAATCTCGTTATAATTCTCCCGATCATAATCAATCTTGTTCTAATTGCTTTTTGAGAATAGATACAGTACAGCTATAAAGTTTTTAGACGATTGATTTTCTTCCACGAACAAACGACAATAGTAGAACATGACTATGGCTTGTATGCTTAACAAACGCCGATATAATCGCGTATATTCCTAGATGGCAGACTCAAACATTTGTTTCTCGTTTTATTAGGTTGATAGATTTATGCAATGTATCAAAATTCTCGCGTAAACCTCAAAGGTTTCGATCGCCTTTGAGGACAACTAGTCACATTTTCGTAGTTCTTTTGAGAGGCGAAATAAAATAAAGATAAATGTTCGCATAGTTCTTTAAATGCACGCTTTTTTTTGACACAAGATGTGAATTTTTTTTTTCGAAATCATACCAACTCTATACAGTAAAAAAATGTGAATTGAAAATAAGAAGTATTAAATGTCTTTCATCTGAATGACATAAATAGATTGGTCTCCCTATTCTTAACTTCCCGCTGAGAGTCTTAAAAAGATTGTTAAGTTTTTTCTAAATTCAAAATATTCCGCCATCTATGCGTATATTGTATGCAAAAGTGAGATCACAACTTTACATCTTAACCAAGATATTGGAGAAAAATAATGAATATAAGCAAATGAGAGAAAAATTCGGCTTACTTTTCTTTCATATGATGTTTTACATATCGTAATTGTTCATCTTGATTATTATTAATTGTTAAATTCGATAATAATTTTAATAAAAAATATCGTTCTTTTTTCATTTCTTGAATTGTTTCGACTAATATTGATTCATTTAATTTAGCTTTTAAATATTCATTTTCACGATATAATATTTCACGTTCATCCATAAGTTGATTTACCATTGAAACAAGTTGTTCATGTTCATTATCAATTGTTGTCATTGACATACTTTAAAAAAAAAAGAAGAGAATCACTGTTCAACACAAAAAAAAAACAAATCAAGAAGTGTTGTCTTTCTTCAACATTCGATATAGGTATATATCAATTGAATGAAGAAAAAAGGAAAAAAAGAGAGAAAGACTTTACAATTATTCTCATGCACTTAATGTCTCTACGTGATGTCAAGAAGAGAAGTACTTACTCCGCCTGCCTACTTGAATAAAATTACATGCAGTAATACATGCTTTATTTCGTTTTTCAATACTATTGAACCTTTGTAAATAGTGATGACTGAAATAGTAATTTCATCTTCAAAGCATGATGGTATACAAAAGAAGGAATACTTTATTGTTTTTTTTTCTTCATTAGAATTTGTTTTAATGTTGATGATATTAAAAAAAAATAAGGAATATTTTATGATAAAATCAAATAAACTAATAAAAAATTAATCAATACTCGTATAGAATAGATTTGATTCAATCTGACGTGACTACCAAGGATTGATGCGGATTCCGATCACGTAAAATAGCAATAGTGCATGAAATCATGATTTACTGCGAGTCGCTTGATCCTGGGCTGATATGCATGAGAATGGGTATGTGGGTATCAGTGTTAGTAGCAGTGTAGAATCGGGTGTGCAGATCTATCTTATCCTTCTTTGTGTCAGAACGAAAAACGGAGAGTTGCTTGTAATTTTTCATACCAACTGTACCATTGATATAACGGGTGGGGCAGAATAAATGGACCTCTCAGTATTTTGACTATAACTTTTTGTCTTTTCGATCCTTAGAGCTGATTGTTGTTGCGAAAGATGCGCCGTCAAATTCTCTGCAATGCCTTAAACAATCCTATTTCTGTAAAAAGTTAAGGAGAAAAATTAAACCAAGAATACCAAAGACCTATAAAGTACCCAACTTTCAAAGCTGTTTTGATTCGGAAATTTTCGATTATTTTAAACAACTCTAAAGGCAACAAAACAAAAGTGAAGATGTTTTTGAGTACTTGGAAGTGCGCTCTTTCTCGCCATACAGTTCACAGGCCTTTGAAAATAAAAGTGAACATTGAAAAATCTAACATACAAAAATCACTTCAGATTCGCCAAGGTCTACTAGTTTTTGTCAACTGTGCATTTACGGAGAAAACTTAAAAGTAAAATTACGGTCAAATTTCGCCGCTGAATCTAGTATAGGAGTAATTTCTTATCAAAATAAAAAAAAGCCAAGCTCAAAAGATGCTATTTTGGCTTCGTTATGCGACATTTTCCAGAAGCTCCGAAAACGACGGATTCAGATAGATGAATTTTGATAAGCCTCAAAGACAGGAAAATTGATGTGGCCATCCACGGTTGATTCAGTATTTGCTCACTAATGACACTGGTTGATAGAGCTTTTCAAGAGCTACAAAATGCATATATTTTTCTTTTCTGATATTCTTCAGTTTATAATGGAAATAGTTGAAGAAGACGGCAGTTCAGCTTGAAAGTTGGGTATTTTATACGAGTCTGGTATTCTTCGTGTAATTTTTCTTCTTAATTTTTTACAGAAATAGGTTTTATTAAAGTATTGTAGAGAATTTGACGGCGCATCTTTTGCAACAACAATCAGCTCTAAGGATCGAAAAGACAAAAAGTTATAGTCAAAATACTGAGAGGCCCATTTATTCTGCCCCACCCGTTAGATATTATAAAACAAAATAACATATCGATTACTTCCTCTTAAAATTTAATAATTGTTGTCAGATGTAGCAAAAGCACTTCTTATCATTATGTAATATTTTTTCTTCAGCTTAGTTCCAAATAGTGTTCACTATTTTTGTCAATGAGATCAATGTAGTTTCTCACGATGACTTATACGGTATGCTTATATAGACTTTTCAGGAGATTATCTTTTAACTGATTTAATGAGCAACTGCTCTAAACCTATTAAATGATATATTGTAGGTTTAGAATTTATACTTATGTATTTTGACCTACTTTAACATGTAAATGACAATTGACTGATGTTACTACGGTACTACAATCAAAAGGCTATCTCTCCAAGTGTCAAATCCCTTGTTTAACCGAGATGATATTCACTTAATGAGTACTACTGTGTGTCACTCTCAGATCATGAGGGAAAATAGCTCTTGAGCTTCAACTTCAAACTTTGCATGAACAAAGTTCTCAATCCAATTAGTTTATTGGGCAAACTCTAACTTTTCTAGTATCTTCTTTTTTGAGATATTCAATATTCAAAATTTTCTCTAATATCAAAGCAAATTTTGTTCATATATTTAATGTCATTTTGAGAAAGAAAATACCAGAAAAGTTAGAAGTTTTTTTTGTGAACTAATTTAATCGAGAACTTTGTTCATGCAAAATTTGAAGTGAATAGTGGAAAGTCAACTTTCCACATCACCTTTGGAGAACCATAGTTTTTGTTGCAAAATTCAGTAATTATTATGTTGAAAGCAGCTTTCAATGTATGTAAGCTTTTCAAAATGTTCTATAGTTTAAAATTTTATTTCTGTATAACAATCGTAAATGTTCGACATGGAATCAAGCATCAAAAAACAAAACCCAGAAATTGACTATCAAATCTTTGGTAGTAGAACCACCTTCACCAATCAAATAATAACTATTTTCCATTTTATTGCAAATAAACTCGCGAATAAGTAGCTAACAACCCTGCTGCTAAACCACTTTTATGCGACAAACATCCATTATTCATTTCTTGTTCCACTAATAAATGTCGTCGTGTTTTACGATGAAATCGAATTGTTTCCGATGCATCACTAAAACAACCATAAACTGGATGTTGCCACGTTAATATTGTATTAAACCAATCAGGACGTACAAAATCTTCATAACCAATTATTGAACAAATTAATAATTGTTCAATAAATAAATCTTGATTAAAATTATCATGTAAATTGGTTTTAGCATCATCATATATATTTGCACAAAAATAATCTTCTAAATCATTGAAATTTTTATTTGTAACATCTTGATTTATACAACCGATATTTTTTGCAATTAAAAACCATAATAATTGATGTGTTATACGATAATTGCCACCCTTTGGAGATGTCATCATATTCCAGCAGTGTTCACTAATAAAACATTTAATTGACTTCGGATTATCACTTGAACCTAAAGTAAAAAAGAAATATACTTCAATTCAATTAAACTTTTTCTCTGAATTTACCAAGTAATTCAGCAAAACATTGATCGGATTCTTCTTCATCAAAATTGGAAATTCCTTCACCTTGTTCAATTAAATTCTTATTAATTTTTTTCGATTGATAATCAATTACAAATGGATGATGAACAATAAGATAAAATCGATGTAAATATGATGATGCCTCATGTGCAATTCTCTGCAAACTTACATTTGCTATGCGTTCAATCTGTGTTGATAATGAATGAATTAGATTATGTCGATCAGTTAAATGAATTTTTTTATTGATTCGTGACCTTAAACTTTGTTGAAGAGCATTTAATTGACCTTGTGCTATACGTAAACCATATAAACCATCAAGATTTAGATTATTTGCATCAGATTCAAAAAAATTTAAAAGACGTTGAAGAGCATGTAAAGCATGACCACCATTTTTTATGTCAAATTCAGAAGAAGAAAAATCAGAACTACATACGATTTGAATAGGAGCATAAGTACTAAAGATGAATATAAATATAATCAACATCTAAAAATAATAAGAAGAAGAAAAAGATTGTTTTTCTGTTTCTATATAAGCCGTTATAAATATAGATATTAGATGGTGTATTTTTTTATCCCTGATAAATGTCACTTATGATATATGAGTCTTATCATCGGAGATCAGTACTATACACAAAATAATATCATATATTCAATCATACGCCTTTGTTGATATTTATATTACTCAAGCATTTCCTTAGGTTAAATTAGTAGCATATTTTATTGTTAATGTATAGATAAGAAAAATTATTTTGCTACTCACTGTATATATTCACATAATGTTAAAACTACCGAGAAAAAAATAGTTACAAATATTGCCGCAACATAAGAATGAATAGTACCTAAAAAATATATATTACAGAAGGATAAGAGAGAAATCATGAATGGTATATATACAACGTTGACAGAAATGTTGTATTCTTTTCCTCCCTGGCATTATGAAAAAATGTTGGGTAGTGGGAAGGAAAGAGAACAAAATATGCACATGTAGGTCGCCTATGTCAATGTTTGATTAAGTATTGAATCATATGATTGTTGGTTTGAGAAGTGGTATTGAAGAATAATACAAAAAAAGAAAAAAATTATTCACGTTATTATCATTTTGTTTTTTTTTTGCATTACATGGAAACGGATTAATAAGGTTTCGATTGACTCATGTTCAGATAAATATTCTTAAATAATAATAAATCTTGGCAAGAATCAAAAACTAATAAAAATTTCTTTTATGTCATATTATAATAATCTATAAAGAAAAACAATTCAAGTTGTCAACATTATTCCATAAAAAACGACAACTACAATCTATTGGTTGGAATGAGGATATAGTTTGATTATCATCCATCATCACACAAAAATATTAAAATTTTAATTTATTGGTATCAGAGATGTGCATTGCCCGTGCACAGGTGGATGATGTCCTAACGGTAAGTATGAAGCATTTTCGCGTGGTCGTGCTGCAAAAGAAAATATGAAGCATGGCGACTAGACAAATTCACATCAAACGCTAAAAAATTAAGAGAAAGGATTTGATCATTGACAGAATCATTCTTTCTTAGATACCATTTGTTTGATTACCTCATTTCATATTCATTTGTTAAATTTCTAAATTAAATCGTAATCAGTGTTAATTAATCATTATCCTGATAATAAATCGATATAACTCAAAACTGAGTGAGTTTCATTGTCACGAGCATAATATTTCAGTTCATCTTAAACTTAAATATGTGCAAATTTAACTACAAAATAAGTTAAGATGGAAACGAACACCCTATAACCACGTATATATAATATGTTCGACTACATCTTGTTTAATGTTCAGACTGAATGAAACAATACACTTTTTCATGAGAATCAGTCTATTTCACGTGAAACCATCTCTTCTATTGTAACACTAGGTTTTGACGAATTCTATGATATACCATGAGAAAGAGGAGACTTGGCAGCATCAGAGAACTTATTTCCATAAAGTTCGTTGCTTTTGTGGGGCATTTAGAAATAATTTTGAAAAGTAAAAAAGTGATTTAGACAATGGACGATTTCGAAGCTTCACAGATTTTTATGTACTGTTTTCGATCTGCATATTTTGTAATAAAACATTCAATATGGTTTTTGTAGAGAATTTCACAGTGTATGTCTTTGGTATGAAAACAGAAACAAAAATTATTGAAATTGTGTATATATATATATTAATTTGCATGAAAAATTATCCTTTTCTCCTGGACCACTCGATACATGCATATATACATGAGTGAATTACAAAATTATTATTCCGTTATATTCTTGTATGTAAAATTTCAATAAGTGAAGTTCTTCTCAATCAATCTTTATGATTTTTTCAGGTTATGTCCTTTGTAAGAATTCTTCACTACCATACAAAAAATCACAAATTTATCTCGAACCAATCTTGAGACATTGGATGTTCAAAGTTAAATACTCTAATTTTGACTACCATTTATCAGAAAAAATTACCATATAGCTGGTTGTTTCTATCATCATTTGAAGTTGGGAAGTTCGCGATACTATAGTAAACAGTTTATACTTCTCGGATATGAAACTGATTGATTATTTCAACGCGTTTCTTATTGCAGTTTTTTTCCTCAGTATCATAAGTACAGTCAATCCTCGATTTACTGTCACACGAGATTTGTTAGTTTGTTTCACGTATAACTCTCTTTAGGCATGGCAATTTGAGATGAAATTTTAATCATTTTATGTACTCATTGTGGTTAACTATCATTGAAAATATCAAGATCAGAAAACTTATAGTTCGTAAAAACGAGAAAGATTAGTATCAATATGTCACGCGAGATTATTATGTGTATAACTGCACCACAACTAAAGCTCAAATAGATGCATAATATATTAAATGACTTCATATTTAAGGAGCTATCATGAGTAATGCGAATTAATACAAGATTGTATCTTACAAGTTAATAAATTCACAGAAAAAGTCACTAATTATAAACATTCTATAATTGACTGAACATTTACTAATTTTGATCACTTCATAAGTGTAAAAATTAAATATAATTTTAAAAAAATCATACTGTTTCAGCCGCTAATTCTAGATCAAATATGGTTTCTCATCACCAAAAAACGTTTGTGAGTGTGGGTCTAGTTATCAATCAAGATTAGTCCACACGCACACTCACTGGCACAGCTTCATTTTCGTCCCAATCTGTTCTATCTGAATCAAATTTTATGACATGAATATTAGTAGCATTATCTATCAATGGTATCCTCGTATAATAATTTAGAATGTATGTATGTGTCAATAGCTAAACTCATGACAAATATTGGTTTATGTTATTATCGGTTGGATGATTGTAATAAAGCGGAAGACTAACTTCAACAAAGTCTTACTATTTTACGATATTTCTATGGTAATGGAAAACATTTTCAATTTGCGCTTATATATAACGCGCTTGCTCTAGTTAACTGCGCTCAAGGCGCATTTTATGAGTCCAAATATCTGTGTCAAGAGGCACTCGATCTAGGTTTAGCAAAGTTACCTCCGGATAATATCGATATTGGATTGACATTTGAAATGTTTGGGATTATATACAATGCACAACAGAAGTACGATGAAGCTTTAACCTATTTTCAGCAGGCTGAAACAATTGTTCGAAATATTAGCAATGAATATCCCTTGTTAGTTCGAATTTATCAAGCAATAGGATCTGTCTTATATAATCAAACATTGTATAGCAAAACACTAGAGTATTATACTAAAGCAATGGAACTAATTAGTTCTTAAAATATAGGCAAAAAATCGGGATATCGGAATTCCACCAATTAGATCTTTTGCCAATAGAACTTTTACCACTGGCGAATGTCATATTGGCAAAGTTCTGGTTAGCTGAAAAATCGAAAAGTTATTGACTCACTGAATTATGGAATAAATAGAGTAACAGATAGATTAGTGAGCTAATTATATTTTATGACTTATAACATTTGCTTGATTTTTATAATCATTTTGAAAGAATTTCTCTTCTTCATAATAAACTGTAAAACTATAAACTAAGCTGAATCGTTTAGTACCATATAATTGATACCACTTCAATTTTAAAAAGATAATCTATATAGGAACCATACGGTTGATTCAAACTCTTGCTGGCATAACAAGGATATGAAACTGTTCCGTTTCTGGAATTACAATCATTGTTAATACATGCTCTTTTCCACGTCATCAACTTCCAGCTGTGTTGTATATTATCGATGTTAGATACAATTATTGCGGACACATCCGTTCTCAATATCACACTTACTGGTGCTTGGAGTGAATAAAGCAATTCATAATGCAATACAATATTGGTTGAGAGCTTAGGGGCGACACGATCAAAACAGAGTTCTTGCGCTCTGCTACATTGAGGTAGCCAACGACAAATTGAAATTATCTTGTATATTGGATGTATGGATGTGGATGTTATTCATTATTTACTAGTTACTTAAACCCACATACATACTCACACTCTACACTATGATATTTTATTTTAGTATCTTCAGATAATTTTCTTATTTTAGAAAGTACTTTTAAGAGCATTTTAGTTTTATAAAGTATGGGTGCGGTTGTGGATGAGTGTAAATGTGGGCGTGTGCACTCGTAGTAATATATAATACAATCGCACACATCCACACTAACACATACCCTTAAGTGAATCGATTCTCTTGTTATTAGCACCACCATAGATTCACATTTATATTAACTCATTTTCAGTATCACTCAGTCCTGCAAAAGAAATACTAATAAGATATTCTACTGTTTCGAAGAATAATCTGTATTGTCGTTTTTTTATTCGAATTTTATGATCATCAAATGCGTTGAAGCACAGTTTATTTTCGAATTAAGCTGCTAGTACAATGCATGAAAAAGAGGTTTCTCAATCCTTTTAGCGCCTGAGTTGCGCACTGCCACATCCAAGGACAATTTTGTTAAACTGTGCACTTGAAAAACCGTTCGATCTTGACGGACAGTAGTATCCAACACTAAAAACTCCATTACACATACGAACACAGCAGCCATCACCTGGTGTACTTATCCATCTGTGTGATTTGATGATATAACCAGGCTTAAACGTGCCACGACCCGTGTATATTTTGCGCGTACCGTCAAGAAACGGTTCAGAGAAGGCTTCATAAGAGAAAGTCATTGCAACGCTGATGAGTGTGCCGATGCCCAAGATAAACGTAAGTAGATGCATGCCGATAGTAAAATCTAAATACGGTTGAGTATGCAACAATGAATTCATTTTATGGAACTCACATATAGTTTTGATGAAAACAGGATGCGTAAGTTCTAAATCGGAACTTTTCAGCACTTCCTATGATCACAGCACCTATGGGAAAGAAAAATCAGAGACTATTCGATAAACTTTCTTATAAAATTGAAGAGAACGATAAACAACAAAGAAATAGAAATTATCAAACCGGTTTCCATAACAATGAGATAAAATATTTCAAAAATAATAACACTATAAGTCATTCTAGAGCTTTAAACTTAAATACTACGATTTAAGTTCAATACAAAATACGAACTTATTGTGAGTACCAGTGAGGACGGTAATGAGAGTTTGATCTAGTAAAGTTACGATAGAACGATAATAAAAAAGTTATAAACTACCTGAATATCAAGTTTATCTTAAGTGCAACAGACTTTATTAAAGTTTGTCGAAAAAACAACAGATTATGTGTTTGGAAGTTTAACGGACGGTTTAATCGATGCAACTCGTCGGTCAATACTATAGTTGCATTGAAGAAACGAAAGGTAAAGTAATATTTGCCGCTCGCTATATTATGCGTCGTGCATATCATCATTCGCAACAAAAAAATATTATGTCTTTCTAGTATCATAGTTCTAAACAGATTAAATGAATTGATAGCAAATTAATTATGAATCTGAATTTGTGCAATCTGACCAATTTTCAGAGGGCATTTAAAAACAATAAAAGTAGCCATCATTTTAATCTACCCAATGAAAAATGTTCGCTGATTTCAATCGAATTATTTTGCAACGAAATCAAAATTAAAATGAACAATCGATTTTAATTTTGATTTTGTTGCAGAATAATTCGATTGAAATCAACGAAGATTTTTCACTCGGTATTCATTTACTTCACAATTTTTTTTGATAAAGTATTTTAAAACTTCTGAGAATATGTAAACATTTATAAGAATTAGTGTTTCTGAGTTTCACATGTTAGTATCGGACAGCCTACACCGATAGGTTTTTATGTTGACGTATGATACTGGCTTATCGATTAATTAGAATAAATGTTGAAGCTAGAAGTAGAAAGACAACACAATATTTATTTTTCCAAGGGTGTGGGTATTGTCTCTTTCCAAACCCACACCCTTGTTAAGAAGAAGAAATAGTTCAATGTTTTCTCAAAGTAAGAGTGCCCCAAAGAAAGCGTTCTCACAAAATAGGTAGCTCAATAAAAAAGATCTCTTGCTATAACCGAGCAGAAGTCACCCTTGGTTCCATGACCTTTTCTGTGTATCGATTTGAAATTCACACTAAAACGTCCAGCCATGTCACAGATAGTCAGAACTCCGGTTTTAATAATCCATATGATAGAGTAGCAAGCACGCAACATTGAAATATATCGATACTAACTCCAAAAATTCGAAGAAATTTCGTCATTATCACTGAATATTCAGCTTGGAGATAGGCGAAACTAAGTACAAGCACTTCTTTTCATGCGTCAAATATGTTCTTCGCTGCTATACTTAAACTTTCCGTAATGTCTCTCTTTTTTTCTTCTTGTTCGTCGCTGTCTTTTTGTTTTTGATGAGTAAGGAGGAGTCATCCTGAACATAGAGGTCGTACCAAGCAGCGTTCAAGATGCTGACTCATTGTTTGTTCTCTCTACTAATACATTGTCGATATGTGTAACCAGCTCTGTCGATTTTCCCTCGCTGTTTTATCCTTACTGCTCCCTCATTTCTTATATGCATCATTTTCGAAGCTTGCAATCAGAAATGAAATTCCAACCTTCCCGCGATGGACGCAGCGAATATTCTTAGACTATTCAAAAATTACAATGATATAACGCGAAACTACTTATGATAATCTTCACTATTGTCTATTCGAGCTTATCAATGCATTTTTTGCCGACAATGCAGGTAAATTTATATATAAATATGTTGAGATAAGAGAATTTATCTTTTCCAATATAAATCCGACTGTTTGCGGATTGTTCTCCATAAGTATATGCCAAGAAAGAGAGTTTGATTATGGTTCTTGCTATAAGTATCGATATGCGGGTGGCTGTGGATGAATCGGTGTCGGTGGAGTGTGTGAGTGTGGGTGTGGATGTGAGTATTGATAAAACGACTACTTACACTCACACAGACACCCACACCCACACCCCTTTTTCTTCTGTCTCGTTCCTGAACACTTTTGTTGTAATCGAGATTACGGAGAACAATGAAGAAGAATCGAAAGAGAGTGACCATTGAGAGTATTAAGAGAAATCTTGTTTGACTCTGTGCCAATCTACAGTTATGCATTGTATGTTATCTTTTCTTTTTTGTCTCTTCTGCCTGTTTTACTGGCATACTTAATAGTACTTCCAAGATATTGTCATTTTGTACTTTTAGAGGACTTATTTGCGCGGCGTAAAACGTATGTTCTCCGTTTCTGTTGAGACTTATTCGGTCCAGTTTGAACGTTCCGAACTAGTTCTTTCCTTAATATGTGGAAATGCTTTTTGAACCAAAAAAGCAAATGAAGTTTCATTTTTTGACTAGTGTAAACATTTTTCCGTGGGAAATTTTCATTATTTTAATTGGAAACTAATCATTTTTTTAATCTTTTCGCTTCGTTGCATATGGGTGAAACTGAGGCATTTTTTATTTCTTGTGATGAGACGAGATCCGTTATAAGAAAGAAATCAACGCTCTAAATTATCATATTCTCGGTCGACACAGTTTATTGCACTCTTCTCGTTTAGAAAGGTCAATACATGAATCGATTAAAAGATGTAAGTTATTCGAAAATATTGAATCCAGTATTTTAATAATGTTTTGTTTATATTTTCAACTTAAGGACGTTTGTCCACTGTTCTTACATCGTTTGACGATATTAACAATTCTAAAAGACGTTTAACTCTTTTCAATTCTGAGTCTCTCGAACTTCCAGTGTAAGAGGTTATTGGAATTGCATTCCCATAGTTTGTCTGATACGTTGCAGGAGTATCATCGATTATCAAAGTGTTACGTCTATTATAGCTGCCAACTGAATTAGAACTGTGGGATCTACTTTCTTTCCTTCTCCATAATTTATTCAATCTTTTTATTGTGATTGGCATTGAATATGTGTCCAACGATCGCTGTTGATATTTTCTTGTACATCTTATCGACGTCCAAATAAACTTCACTTTTGATCTCAAGTGATCTGCAATAATATGGGTTAGCACAGAATGAACATATTCTGAACTCGACGCCGACCATATACCAATATCATAATGTTCAAAACACCATTCGAGAAATTCGTCAATATTCGGGCGTTTCCACACTAAAATCGATCCTCCGTCTAGCTCAAAATGATGATGTTGTTCAACTTGCATATGGATGAGTTTTGCTTTTTCTTCCGCAAAGATTAGTGTACCGTCAATATCAAGTATGAGTAACTTTCTCTGATTGCATGCCATGATTTTTTTCTTGTATTATCTATAACAGTGAAGTGAACTTCAAAGTGAGCTGAAAACTGCATATGCATGTCATTTAATGTTGGTGTTCATGTTTTGGGTCTCCGTATTAGTCTCAAATAATCAGCAGCTTTGTATCTGAGGATTGATCCGGATCAAGTTGCATATATGTGTTGTTGTGAAGTTTCAAATGTATTAAGAAGCACATCTATCTTAACCATTCTGGCATTTTGTTATTATCTGTACAAGTTAAACTGGTGGCTGCAAATAGTACACTATTAATCATCAAGTTTTATATGGTGATGGATGTTTTCTTATACTCTACCGCTGAATAAGAGAGAAATTACACAATTTAAGCAGTAAAAACCTATGATCTATAACATAATGTTAGCATCCGTTTCTGACGTCTCCTGGGTTGGTTGAACGATGATCGTGTCACCACACGTTTATTGAAAACCAAAAATGAGACACTGCTGAACAGACACAACTATACATCTGTATATATAATGTGTGTGTGTCTGTCTGTGCCGGGTCAAAGGTTAAAGGTCAAATAAAATTATACGGAAAATGCCCAAGGGCTATTATAAGGGGACCCATAGGCCCTCAAGGGCTATCCTATGGAGGTACCGATAGGCCCCCAAGCGCATTATATATAGGTATCCATAGGTTCTCAAGGGCTATTATATGGGGGTACCCATAGGTTCTGAAGGGAGTATGGCAAGAAGAGGGTAAGACAATAAGGGGATAATGCTACAATAGCTACCAGGGATATAAGACCAAAGGCTAATGGACTATCAAATTATGTGCGATATAAGAGTGTGAGGCCGTAGGGCTACTTATTCATATAAATAATAGCGACTGTCTGTATGTCCGTTAGCGGAGGAACAGTTAAACGTCCGTCGTCATACGTGAGACGAAAAAGAAACAGCCATGCAGTATACACGGGCTCTCACTAGTATTTATACTATTCCCGCTGCATTATCTTTAGAAAGAGAGTCTGAGGTAACATCTTGCATCATTTTAGAACCGTTCCACATCGTTGCCTTAGGCTGATGCAATGATGATGCACTGCCGTAGCGGCATCTTCTAGGATTCACTAAAATCTAAAGATTTAATACATAGTACATAATGACGTAATTTCAATAGAAAGTAGTTGAAGTACAGATGGAAAAAAAGAAACGCCACTGATGACTTACTTCATTGAGTTAATGATGCAATACAACCGAGAAGTTTTTTCTTTCTTCTTATGTTATTGCATGTAATAACATACTGTTTAACAACCTGTTGTGTAATAACCTAGACTATTCTTGCATAATAACCTTGACCATGCTCTTATAACACGATTCTTGAAAGTTTAAAATCATTTTTTCAATATCATAAAATGAAATAAACTTTTTAAATATAAACAAAACAAACTTGTTTATTAAATAAGATATAGAAAAAGCTTTTTTGTTTTTTTTACATTCTAACTTTATACAAATCTATGAAAACAGAACATCCATCGTCTATCTTCACATCCATTAGGTAAAATACAGCTGTAACATACTTTATCTGAAGAATAAAATTCATTACTTCAATTATCACCAGGCACAGTAAATGATATTCTTTTCAATCATTCATACAGTAACTTGCCAAGAGTTTTAGTAAATTTGAACTTTATTTGGTTCGGTTCAAGAAAAACACAAACTAATTCCATCACTGCTACATAAGTACATCGTCAACATCTTATTTGAGTAACCGTTTTGGTAAGTCTTAGAGCGTGTATGTCTTTTTCTGATGGACTATTAATTCATTGAAATATTGCTGAGTTTGAACAATACGTTCAAACAAGCTGGCACAATCTCAATATCACATATACACATATTATTTCATTTTTCTCTGTGAACAGCTGATTCGTGAAATCAATCTTCGTTCGGATCCATTTAGTGGAGATATTATTGAGGCATTAAAATCTAGTTGTACAAAATCAGTCAAATATTAGGATCATGGAAGAAAAGAAAATATTACTGAAGGTAATACATTTTATTAATTTTTGTATAGTATTATCTTTATTTTAGAAGGGTAAAGGTTTTTCATATTAGAGCATTTGATTATGAAACGTTACAAACACTTTAATAAGTTGTGATTAAACAATGTGAGTCATCTGTTGGCTATTTTCAAATCATTGTGTAATTTTCATCGCTTAAGTTTACCATTGTTTCTTTTTAGGAAACAGTTGACCCCTATCCAATAGTACAATAAACATATTATAATAGATTCACAAGCTGAAGCAGTTACTTTTTTAATTAGATCATACGTATGAAATGTTTAATATAAAATAGCCAACAAGAGTTCAATCAATGTTAGAGGTGCTGAATGGTTTTTCATTTTAGAAAGAATTATTTTCCTTATCATTGGCAGCTAAACGATTTTTTGAAAAGAATATAAATTGAATAATCATGCAATACGAAGATACATTTTCTAGGTATAATGATATATAAGAGAAAATTTCTCAAACTACTAATTAGTTCATTTTGCATATTTTTGCGCAATTTTTTCTTGATCTTGTTAAAATTAACTTGTTTGTCAGTTCTATTGTTAGGGGTTTTTCGCACTGTTTTTTCATAGATGTCATAATACCATTACACTGGGTATTGACAGCTAAACGTCACGATACTCAACAGAGTAATCAAGTGAATTCAGTTTCACACCACACAACTAACGAAGAGGAGTAATAACTTCATTACACATACGCAAACTATACCTCTTTAAGCTTGAGAAATTTGAGTGGATTTGGTGTAACGACGTCATTACACTTGGGGTAATACACCAAATCCACTCAAATTCCTCAACTTTTAGAATATGCAGTTATTTTTGTTTAGATGAATAATGTCAATACCCTTAGGGTAATATCCCGAAGAGAAGCAAGTTTTCTTGTGGTGTGAAGATGTTTTGTGGTACTGGAAGAGATGAAGTGATTATTCCTTGAACTGGTAGCCATTCGATACAAGTGAATACGCTTCAGTTGAATACCCTATTAGTTTTCGTGTTGTGGGAATATGGATACCCGGTGTAACAGAATTATGCTGTCACTCTATTTTTTTCTCATCACATTGTAGATATATTTTTCGTGCACAAAAATATGTTTCTGAAAATGAAATACAATACATGAAAAAAAAATACTTATATATTCCGAAAAAAATAAGTCTCGGTATGTCTTGACACAACAATTTTCGATACGAAACAAGCGCATTGTTTTTATTGATCGTTGGTTTATTGTTGTGACGCATGTTATTTCTTTTTTCATTGATTGCAGTTTGAAATAGTTAGAGAATGAGATAAATATACATTTTAACTATCAATAATAATGCAAAATACATCAATCAAAAGCACAATAGTATTACTTTGCTAGAACGAGAAAGAAAAAGAACCATTTGAATACATAGAACGTTTTTTTCATGTGCATGGGGTATTCATCATATCAAATAACAAAAGAATATTCAACGATTTTTAATTTTCGCATTCACTTGATATATTCTGGATGTCATTCCTCTTTTGTCGTATGAAAAGAAGTGCTGCGAACTAGTCTATGATGACAGATAAAATAGTATGCTTCGTTTTTAATAAGCGATTTTCGGGACTGAAAAAGACAATTTTTGAAAAATATGGTACTTCAATTAGTAACAAGTGACACAGAAGAAAATACGATCGACAGCACATCTTTTGTAGTTTCTAAAATTGTCACTGAATAACTTTCAATGTTTCTGAATGCAGACCTATGTAAACCCTGGAGTCAGAGAATTTTCTTTTAATTTAAAAATGAAGATGAAAATATGTAGAAAATTTATTTTTTATTGCAAGTTTGCAACATCAACATGTGCCATCATCGGGCAATTATTGATAATTTTTAGAAAACTGCGAGAATATATCAATGTTTTATGATTCATCAAGTTTTTTCATTTGCAATTCTTTGACTAACTATAATTTTAAGATTCATTTAAAAGATATTGTTCTTGAATGAAAATAAAAAACGAACTTTCTATATATTTTCATCTGCATTTGAAAGTTTACAAAAATACTCTAAACATAATTCTGATCGAGTGAGAAACTTTATTGACATTGTCACTTCAATTCAGAGCTGGATCAACATGATCAATTGTTGGTAACAAAATGCGTGACCATTTGTGAAGTTTATCGACTAGAGAAAACCATCAGCTTTAAAAAATACTTCTATGCATATTTACACTCAAAAACTGGAAAGTTAAATACGTCATTTGTCTTTTCTTTGTATTGCTGTTTTTGTTCTGTCACATATCACAAAGATAGGTTATTTTTAAATAAATATGTAATAAAACAAAATAATACGCAAATAAAATATAATATGTGTAAACGACTATTGCTGACTCTACCATCTGTACAGTGGTAAACAAATTTATATATAGTGATACAAAAGAAAGAAAGAAAAAGAAACAATACAAAAAAGCAATATAACTGATTTGTTTTATCCTTGGGAGAGGGTAGATTGTGTATACTGTATTAATGACCTTAAAGTGAACTAATTCATCAATGATATGGTTCTTGCTAATCGGTTTGCTCAGGCTGATACTAAGCTAGACAAAATAATGAAAAAAGACAAGACATGGAAGAAGATGTCTAAGATGCAAAAATTTTATACTCATATAAAAGAGCATTTTAGATCGACTTTTTTTATTAACATCATGATCAGTGATTTATATATGTATATAATGAATAAAATATTTTCATCGATTTCTTTTCAGTGATAATTCGTGTCACAAATACACAACTGGATGGCATCCGTAATAATCAACGGAGAAGAATTGTTAAAGCAGAAATGGCACAAGAGTAAATGTTAATGTGTTGATGTTTATCGTTTGACTGTCGTCTTCTTACTATACGCTTCCTTTTGATTATCAGCAGTGCGTAAACTTTCAATATATCTAAAGATGAAATGAAAGTATGATGGAAGTAAACCTATTAATTTAAAGAAGTTCAAATAGATATTTTAGTAAAATTAAATCTTGACATATTCGTACTTCAAAATAGATAGAAAAGGACTATGTATCATACAACATCCAAATTTAACTACCCCTGTGTGAATAATGTTTTAGCTTAATTGTATTCAAGTGTTCAAATAAATTACATGAATAACGATATTACTATAGCTAATGCATATTTATGAAAAGATATGTTGTCTAATAAATACCTATTCCTGGTAATAAATACGCATGATGTGAATTTCTCAACACGGATGCATTTTTTTAGGGATATTTGGTATTGTTTATCACTTATTCAAGCTAGATAAAATGTATCTCCTATTTATGTATAAGTGAAAGAGGGACAAAATGACTTTTTATTGTTATTGAAAGATTCACACTACCACTTATGGAACTCATACAATAAAACTAAACTATTAACAATCTAGAAGACAAGTCTTCAATAAAATTAATAAAGTTTATGGCAAAAAGATGGCACATATCAGACCACAGTAGAAGATTCCATGTTCATTTGTTCATCAATGTTAACTTTTTGATTGATTGCTGAAAAGATCAAGGTGTCATCTAGAAAAAAAACAGCGTCAACAGTTTTTGAATTCTTGTGAACAACGTTCAAAACAATCAATTACGTCGAATTTGCTTAAAATACTTGAGATAGCATTCAAGTATACTAGTATTGCGAGCTGTTATTTCATGATGCTTACTTTTTCATTTTCGTTATAATTGATTTTTCTCATCCTCTTCAATTTTCTCTCTTTGTTTTTCTCCTCTCTGTTGTTGTAGTTGTCGTTGATATTATTAGTGTTTAATGATGATTATGGTGTTTAGTGAGAAATGGTGAACAGTGCAAATCTAGTATTTTGTCAGTTCTGTGCAATGATTATAAAGAAAAAAACTTTCAACGTGGTATAGTGCACATTCTGGTGAACATTTTTTTGACTTTTCATCGTTGTCGTTGAATCTATGTGAACAATGAGGACAGAGCAAGAAAAACGATTGTTATATTTGTATGAAATAAACGCCTACAGGATCTATATAATTGTGCGCTATTAATCCAAATATAGACATTTACACTAAAAAATCAAACGTATTTTGTGATATATATATAACCAACATATTGCTTTATTCTCACTGCAAGATTTCGAACGAATTCAACAAGTAAGTATACGTTTTTTGAAACTGCGGTCTTTTTAGTAATAGCATGATACTCTTCTGTACTAATCATTCTCACATTTAGTTATGAGAAAAAATCTCATGAGACCAGCACAATGAATTCAGAGTCAAGCCCTTCATGATAAAGAAGTGCTTTATGCTTAGATATGCTATTTATCGTCTGTGATACAAGTGTGAATGAAATGGCATCTGAGAAAATATTTGTTTGTCCTTTCGCATTCGAATGATTTTTTCTTGCTGTTTTTAGCTCTAACTCGAAATATATATGCTAAATTTCTTAGATTCGAAGATCGTTATAAATAATATCACAATTCTATCAATTTGCAAGCTCTGCTGTGATGAACTCTTTTAACGGCTCTATGAAGTCTTTACGCTGAGCTACAGCTCTGAAAATTTCATCAGAAAATTTCAGACCTATGGTAATATATTACTAAGTTTTTCAATTGACTTGATCGACACCAATTTAAGTCATCAATACTATGTAGGGGTGCATTTTCCTCTTGAGTTATTTCTGATTTTAGTAAATATTTTCCAATGTAAATTGATCACCCATATTATTTGAATGCATGACTTCAAAAGAAATAAATAACAGATAAGAAAAGAAACTAATATCATATATTAAAATTCGATCATCAGAATAAAAGATTCCGTATAAACAAGCCATACTCACTGTCTCCTTTTTTTTCTAATAATACTAACATACTCATAAACATATGTTTGACAGCGTATTTTCGAAAAAAAGATTGCTTTTTTTCTAGAGACAACGAAAAAAATATAAACTTATTAAAAAAATTTAAATCAATTTTATGACTGTAACAGTTCCAGTTCCCATGAACTGTTACAGTCCTATTTATGTCTAGTTTAGGTGGTACTAATCTAATCAAAATAAATCTAAGCCCCATAATTATCGGATTATATTCAATTTAAATTGATGTAGATGGATTTGAGTTTAATCTAAATGTATCTAGATTGGATTGTAATGCATTTACATTGGAATGAAACTAATTTAAGTTGATTGTAACGAATTTATATTGCATTCAAATCCAGTTTTAATGTATTAAAATTCAACTTAAATGCATCGAGGCCCTATTGAAATGGATTGAAACTCAGTGTAAATGAATTTATATTAATTTAATTGGGTTCAAATGCGATTTACATACATTTCAGTTGGATTCCAATCCATCTATATCTAGATTGAATTTAAATCCGTTTCAATTGGATTTAAATGTAAAATAAATTTAAGTTTAAGATAAATTAGCTGAGGATGTGCCACCGTTCAGAGGATAGTGTAACAAATTTATACATATCTATACATATGTTTATGCTCAATACCCCTATAATCGCCTAGTAAGGTGCGCGAATTTCAAAAATATAGCAAATTTTTTTTTTCAGTGTCCTTTTCATTTGAGCGGAAAGAGTTCATCGACTTGCCTGGAAAATACCTAGTTTGAGAATTTTTTACTAGCAAAAATCGAAAGAAATTGGAACAAAATATAGAACTTCAAATATTATTTAAAAAGGGGGTAATTTTCATATATACATGAATATGCTTTTTATTTGTTTCGTAGACAGTTTTCAAGTTTATTTTCTTGTTGTCTAGGCAAAAACCGGTAGGAAAAATGAATTTTACCTTTGCATCATATTCTGACAAACACTTGGTTCGTTTATAATCACCAATAGAAGAAATAATTTGCACATTACTTTCCGTTCTTTTTCATGCTGTCTCTCTTTCAAAATAGCCGATTTATAAACGCAGTTTTACTCCTATTCACCAATCACAATCATCCTTGTCTTTTCACTAATTGAAAGAATCACTTTCTTCTTTTTCTCTCTTTCTCCTTCTCAACGGACTCATAAATGCATTGCTACTTTTAGCGATTGTATGTTATTTTCAACGGTCAAACGAACACGTCAATAGATCTACTTCTCTTCCTACTCTTCATTTTCCTTGCCTTTTTTCTTTGTTTTTCCCTGGCACCTCATGTAGAGAGAAAAGAAACTAGTCTTTTTTGGTGCGGTTTGCCGTTGCGTCTACAGAAAGATAACATTATAAGTCTTTTTGAGTGCAATTTTCTTTTTCTAACCATGAAGAATAGTAGATTTCAGTGTTTAATTCAAATATCGGTACTACTATATCATGTTAAGTGAAATTCTGCTTTCAAATGTTGAAACCTACAGAACTCGATCTTTAGGTCTGAAATTATTTGTCTACTACTCATCAAAATTTTTCGATCACGTTCGCAATTTTTGCGACGTTGAACTTATGTTGGATGGACGATTATGAGTATGTATATTTCAACTGTTGGTCTTGAAAACATTCATTAAAAGAAGCAAATTGAGCATCTGCAACCTTGAGAAAACATCTAAGAAATATCTCTGGTCGTTTTTTTGCGGCTGAGGAGAGGCTAGAATAGATGGTTTCAATTTTTATAATATTTAAAATTTTGTGTTGGATTGCGTACTTCGGTATATCCACTATTATCGTTAGATCCAATGAAACTTGACGATTTTTGACAAAAAAACTGTTCAGAAAATAGAAACAACTATTAAAATATCACGAAGAATTATTTGAAATACTATAGACTGAAATTTTCCCAGGCTTTCCTATTCGTTTAAATAATTACAATGACGGGACGTAACCATCACGTCAGCTTTATTGCCAAATGACTTTTCATTGATTTTTGTTGAAAGAATTTGTTGCTTCTGAAACAAAAAAATGAATAAAATGCTACTGAAAACTCATGCTTCATGGCCAAAAGAGCATATTAATGGTACTCTTCGAGCAAACCAGTTAAAACTAGCTGAAGGTGCACGATATGCTTCTACGTAATGCAAGCAAAACAGACACGTGGGAGTATATATAACAGATACGTGATTAATGGGTTACGGCCACTTGCCTGCAGAACAGTTGCCCGCCGGACAGATACCCGCAAGACACTTGCCCGTGTGATACGTGCCCGCAATGGACAATGTTGAGGGTGAGGATGCGGGCAAGCATCATACGGGCAAGTGTCTTGCGGGGATCTGTCCGGCNTTGACATAAACTTTACCGATATCAAGTCGAATGATACTTTGATCTGCAAAATCATGTTCATCCTTTATTAAAGGCACATCACTATGTAAAAATTACATCATAAATTGATCAAACTTTTTAAAAGTAAACTTAGTGCAGTAAAACGTTTCATTTATGACCGAATCAAGTGAATTCTGACGAGGTATTGTTAAAATATTTAGATCAACTTGAGAATGCAAAAACAAATTGTAAAATGGTGTTTAGTTTATGAAGTTCAACTACTTGTCAATTATATAAAATTCTTTTCAAATAGAAACCAACGGAAGCAGAATAGATAATAACAGTATTTGGCTTAGATTTTGTTTTACATCTGTATTTATGTCAGAATGATGGCATGACAATGTACATTATGTGACTGATACTAGTATTTTCCCGGTTACAGCGACGTACTCTTACCATCACCTTCAATATTAGCACCATCCTGATCCTCACCCACGCCTACTTCGATACACTGAAATTCTGAAGCAGTCATACTAAAAGCTAACTTGAACTTTAGAAGAAAAAAAAGTGCGACGCAAAGCATAACAATGGTCTTTTTGTTCGAATTTATTTATTTGTTTTATGTATTATAATCATCAAAAAAATCAAAATAAGCCAGCTACTAGAGGAATAGAGACAACTTTACATATTTTGTCAAGAGAAGAAGAAAAGTTTAATTAAATGTTATGAAACGATAAATAGTAAGAAATAGGAAAGCATCTTATTGTTCAATGTTAAACATAACTTCAAGCGCCAGGTGATCTGATGGATAATGAATTGATGGCAGTGCATTTGGTCCAATATCAGCTTTTTTTGGAAATTGTAAAATAGCCTGAGGTGTAAATCCTTGTGGATTATAAAAAATATAATCTATCGCTTTACATTGTTCACTTTCGGTTCCATCACGTCCTTTAAATTTCCAAGTAGTAAATTCTGGCTCCTTATCATTCATCTTTGTTCTATAAGCACTCCGTAAACCAAGATTTAAAAATTCAGAATAACAAGGTTCATCAGCATCTCCATTAAAATCACCAGCTATAATCACATGTTTTCGTGTTGGATAATTCTTTCGTATGAATGCAACGACTACTTCGGCCTGATGCGTTCGTGATGGTTTACATTCTTTTTTAGATTTAAAATGAGTTCCAATAAAAAGAATTTCATTCCCTAAATTCTTATGTTTCAGATCAAGTACGGCAAAAATCTAAAGAAAAATAGGTACAAAAAAATGATCAAGATAGAGGAAAATGAAGAAAATCAACAAAAAGGGCTAGTTCACTATGATATAGTTATATTTCTTCGAATTTGAAGTATATTTGAAGAGAAAAAAAAGAACGAGATCAAGTATTTAATATCTTTTTGGTTCACCTGAGTTTATCGTAATTCTTAAAGTATGCATATCTTGCAGGAAAAAAATAGAAATAACTTCTAATTGAATTATCAATAAAAGTTTTTGCTAGTAACGAGATCAACTGTTCTATTTTCTACATTGTCCGAGTGTTGTGTATGTCTTCGATTATACACGCATCTTCGATTGAAAGAAACTAATGAGGGAAGTCTTTCAAGTAATAAATCGCCTTTGAGTCGAGACTATGTGCATTATGTAAATCGAAATAAACTATGAATATCTTGAAAATACTTCTGGCCTTTAGCTTATTGCTACGGAGATACTGTACTCTTACGTGAGATACATGTGTTAAAGATTTTATATTTCCAATGTTATCAAATTTTTTATTGAACTACTTCAATGAAATATCTTTTTCTAAAAAAAATAACCCGACCTGTTTTGCGTGTCGACCATCGTCTGGCAACTGTTCTTGACGCTTACTACGTTCCTCGAATGCCTCAGTTTTATAACATAGAAGTGTACCATCAGGGCCCTTGTAATTTTTGGTATCATCTTTGAATAAATCACACCTCGAATTAGGTTTAGGCACAAAATAACATGTATAACTGGAAAAATTGTAAAAGAAAAATTGAAAGTATTTCAAATATATGTATTTTATTACCCATATTTTGGTAATTCGTTTTTTAAAAAGCAATCAAACATATCCATTTCTTGCAATGCACATAGATCAGGTTGACGAATAATAATTTGTTCAAGGATGCGCCATTTACGGCTATCAAAATCAACTACATCATCACTAACACGTACGAAATTGCCCTTGGTATATGAGAGAGCTGCAAATATGTTAGATACGAGGTTCATATATGAGAATATAGCTATATAAATTTACCCTGAGCAAGAACATTCCATTGAAGAACATGAATTGTGGTTTGAGTTCGTGAAATATTAATATCAAATTCTCGCTTGAGACTCTCCGGTTTAATATGTTGTTTTATTCTATAAATATATTAGAGAATGTTTAAATAATTCGAGAATTGTTTCACTCTTACTCGCTAGGCACTGAATCTTTGATTGTTGAACTTGCCATGGGATTTCTTTCTACTGTAGAATTTATTCACTTCAGTTACTCATCAATAATAATTTATCTAGACGAAATAAAAAGAAGAATCAGAATGAATTAGTTAGGATAGAACTTTAGTTATCAAGTTTAAAATCATCTTAGGATTTTGAAATGTGGAAAAATAAATTTGTTCTAATCTCATTGCCGAAAAACTTTTATGCGATAACAAGTACTGCACAAATATATCTATAACAAGCAAATATCATCATAATGATATGTGTCAATTAAATAAGACACTGTTTTTCTCTGTATAATGAATCTTATAGGAAAACTTCTCGAGTGTTAAATCGCTTTTAATTTTATCTTTTATTGAAGTCAGTTAGCCCTAAAGTTGGATTGTTCTAATGAACCTTGGCAAAGTTAACATCTCGATTTTTCTACAACAGGATTTTTCATTAATGAAATATCCATTTCAATTCCTGCCGTCTAAATTAACATCGAGATATCCTTCATTGCAATTGCTTTGAAAAAAAAGGATTTCAGAATTTGTGCACCTCACAACGTTCAAATATGACCAAAACAACTGAAATTTTTTATTTTCAGTGGCTATACCAAGAATTGCCTCTGTGCTATAGAGATCTGTAGCACCCCCACCTCTCTTCTTATTTATCTGCCGGGTGATCGCACTTTAATCATATCAGGTATTGAACTCTATCGTTATGCATTTTTAAAAAAACGAATGTATATCAAACGCTGAAAAGTTAAGAGAAGGCTTTTAATCGTTGACAGACTCATTCTCTTTGGCATACTGTTGTTTTTCCTATTACTCCATTTCATACTCATTTGTTAAATTTATTAATTGAATCATTATCATTGCTGATTAACCATTATCCTGATTATACACCGACAGCACTCAAAACTTAGCGAACTTCATTGTGACAAGCTTAATATTTAAATCCACCTTAAGCCTAAATGTGCCCAAATTTAACTACAAAATAAATTAAGACGGAAACGAACATCTATAAGTATATACATGTCCGGTTGCATCTTGTCTAAATAAATATTTTTTCGTGATATTTTCAGCATTATGTTGTTGTTCTTCAGCAAGCATTCAGAAATGAAGCAATCTTTCTTAAATATTACTAGGCAACTAAAATGAGGAAAAAACTTGCAAAAAAATTCTTTGCAGTTACTGTTAGGTGCAGTGTATATCTCTTTTTTTTTAGGAAAAAAGTGGAAAAATTCGAAACTCGTTGGCATTCTTTATACATACCGGCTGATCGATGATAACCTTTGTAACGCATCCCGCGAAAAATGGACGATAATCAGGGCGAATAAGAGATTCAAGAGAATCGTTTTTTATGTTTCAGGTTGAACTCTGATATTGAAAAATAAACTTTTATTTGGAATTTTATCCATCCGACTAGGTTTGTTAACTTTGATAATCTGAAAATAGGGAGATGTTTGTTTGATAGAAATTCGAATTCAAGAAGGTTCTCGATTAGAGCTGACAAATAATAGTAGATGGCATTAGATTACACGATTCTGTTATTAGCTTTGTGATAAAAGTTCATAGGAGCAATGATTTATTAAATTATATTACTGACATAATTGAGTACATATTGGATACTCAAAAAATTTGAAACTACGAGTTCAGTTTTCAGAGAAAAATTTGCGAAAACATATGATTTAGAAAAATCATTTTTATTATTCACGGCTACCGAATATTATGTTTATTGTTTCAAATCAGTAAGAATAAAAAAAACAATACTTTTATACTGTATGACTTATCGTGAACAAATTTTTTTTTTCGTGTTTGATAATCTAAAATGAGAAAAATGATTATGCACCTTTTATTGTATATATATATATGTATATGAAAACAACACAACGAGCAGTGAATACAAGTTTATTTATAATAATTGTGTACTGACAACTATCGATTATATAATGGTATCATTCAACAGCAAAAAATGTCACCATCCTTAACTATACAAGGGAATTATATAGCGAAAAAACAACTTCACGATAGTGGTAAAGTTTAACTATAAAATAGAAGCATTTAATGCACACGTTGAAACAAGTTTCATTTAAATAATGCATTACGGAGAAACTTTCAATGGTTTCATTCTTTTTCCTTTTGTTGACAATAGAAAGAAGAGAAAAAGCAACTTGTGAGCTACTCATTGACGTAGCAACAGCGCTGACAACATGCTCTTTGATTATTGCATACTTGCAACATGTCACAGCTTATATTTTTATATGACGCATCATAGTTACCAATTCCATGTGGTAAATATAAGAAGCGTAGATGTTTATTTTCTCAAGGGATCAAATAAACTAAAATCACTTGAAAAACGTTTAGAGTGTAAGTAGATTGGATATCCCATAGCAAACACAGAACTGTTACCGATATGTCTTGTTAATTTTTTACTCTTATTATCTCATAGAGAATGTGTCATTAAACTTTGTTGAAAGTTGACTATGTCAAATGTTACTATCCACAGATGGAACAGTATGACAATTTGTCAGCGCAGTATTGGTATGGATTTCAGACCGGCATAGGTACTATTCGTGGAAATTTCAGACCCGTTCGATTTTCGACCTACAGTCGTCTCCCTTCAATTGTTGATGCTAGTCAAATTTTATCGAATGTCTATTTCTTTTTAGATTCGGTCTCTTCCTAGTTCAACGATCTTTAGAGCCACATTATGAATTTGTATAGAAGGACAAGATTTGGGCGTATATGTTACCTTACATTATTAAGAAATATTATTTGTTAATCTAGGAGTGATTAATACCGTCAGATATTGCTCCGCGTGGGCAATTCTTGAACTGTGGACAGCAATGATGCATATCATTGAACAAAAAACACCAGAATGAATATTCGAAACAGCTCATGACTATCATTATTTGACCTGTGAGTGGCCTGCTGTTGAACTTGTTCAATGAGTTGATTCTAAGAAACGAACGCTGAGAATTGTTTTCTATTATTTTTTGACTTTATTGCCCATACACTTGTAGGCGCCATAACACTTTCTAAATTCGATTAATTAAGTGATCATCGTTATCATCGAGCGAAAATTTTCGACGTGAAAGAAAGAACAAGTGCTTGATTTATCGCGTGGTCATACGCATCTTTAATTGGTGATCTCGTATGTAAGAATCACAAGCGATTAGTAAACGAAGAAACTTGAAGACAGTAACAGCATCAAATGCACTTGAAAATGAAATCAATCTGGTACGACAATATTCGAATGTATTTTGCTATGAATTTTCAAGTTTTGATAATGATTCAAACGAAGAATCTTCGGTCATCACGATAAATTTGTCGGCAACAGATGAAGAATGTCCTATTGGTTTATTGTTGTTTTTTGAAGCTGTAAAGGAAGTATTACACTTGTTGCTTCAGTCAAATAACTGACGTTTGCTTAATGTTGTAAATCAATATAGCGTAAAACTAAGAACATAACAGAAATGAGTCCTAAAAAACACAAGCGATAATCGAACGAATCATGAAAATAATTATCAATGATAAGCATATGCACTGAAATATTGTGTTTTTTGTAACTTAAAAAGATATTTTCTATTGATTTTCTTAAACTTTTTTCTTGATTTCAACGGAAGCAAAATAGAAAAGAGCCTTAAGAAAAATGAAAGCTAAAGAAACTTGAAACTTTTGTTATGCATACTACGTAGTTGATTTTAGCAAGGAATCTTGTTCACGTGCAATCATTTTCTTTCTGTAAAAGAAGCTTTTGAATAAATATTTTCTAGCAGAAAAATACTCTAGCATGTGCAACATTTTACGTGACTTACCTTCTATTACAAAACACAAGAAAATAACGACATCGAATGCTTCTAAAAAGGTGTATGCTGCATCCTTTCTTTTCTCGCTTCTTCAATGTTATTTGTTTTCTTCTGTACCATACACCATGCTGATAACGTGGAATAATCAGAACAGAAAGAAAAAGGTATTGCAAAACAATTTTGCCCACACTGACACGAAAATCTGACGTGTTGTTTTTTTTTCCATATTGCATTACAGGAAGAGTATCTACTGATCACCATGATGAGAATTCCCATTATTTTTTCGTATAAATATTTAAAGACAATTGAATACAAACCAATTCTCGCTTTTCGATTAACTCTATTTCAATTAGTCCTCGTTAAACTATTGAATATCTTTCATGGAGAATCACACAAAAAATCATCAATCGTGGTCGAATTCTTTTCTGGATCCTTATCCGACATTTGGAACTCGATATGCACTTGAAATGCTTCATTCACTTGGTTCCTTATTTGATAATAAATATATAACGAATGAATCTCTTCGAACAATAATGATCGACTTGGCTAATCGAGACGATAAGTGCTTTTACAAATTAGCTCTTAATGCATATCAAAACCTTCAAAAAAATGAATCACTCGATTTAATGACTATTTTTAATGAAGATGAATTTGAATACAATAAATATGATTTATTCAAGTTCGATGAGGAAAAACAAGTAAACAATTGTTGAACTCATTAATCTTAAATCATTCTATATTTCTTTTGATTAGGAAAAAGATCATCTCTACTGTGATGTTAATGTTGTTCATGTCACACCGTCTTCTATAAAAATTATACCACGTGAACGAACTCAAGGTCATCGTGCTCTACGTCATCGTATCTTCAATGATGTCGAGGATTTTTGTTTGGTATACTTTAAGCCCGATAAAGCAGGACAATATATTAATCAATGTCGATCTTACGAGATGGTGTTGAGATCTGGTATTCGTATATGTAATATTCGCTACCATTTGTTGGGTGCATCCAATTCGCAACTACGTGAACATAGTTATTGGTTTGTGAAAGCTGAATCTTACAATGAAATTGATCAAAAACGAAAACAATTGGGTGATTTTAGTCAGATTACTAATGTTGGAAAATATGTCGCACGTTTAGGTCTTTGGTTTAGTAAGAGTACTCCAACAGGAGTAAGGATCTTTTATTTTTAATTAATTCTTGAAATAGTTATACATGTCCTCATTCTTTCAGATCATACTCAATTATACTGATGATTTTGATCGACGGGTTCAAAATGGTGAATATTGTGTTACAAAGATCGATGATATTGAGCGTAACGGTCATTGTTTTACAGATGGTAATGGATTTATATCAAAAGGTTTAGCAAGAATGGTGGCCAAAAAACTTGGTTGTCGCATTAAAACTATAAATCATGTATGTATACATTTTGTTTTCGAATCGTTCATCTTTTGACAAATGTTCTTTAATCGACTTAGGATATTTATCCGTCTGCTTATCAAATTCGAGTGGCCGGATGTAAAGGTCTTGTTGTTATTGAACCACAGTCAACACTGGATCAATTTTATATCAAAATTCGTCCATCGATGAAAAAATTCGACTCAGATGATTGGACTTTGGACATTTGTGAAACTAGCAAACCAAGTATGGCAGTTTTTTTTTAATTTTAAGTGCAAGAGGAGGCAATGAATGTATAAATACGTAGATAAGAGATCAAACTATGAATGAAGGATTCTACCATGAAATTCTATCAATTTCAGAGAAAAAGAATTTGAATCAATATCGGAAGACTTGGATAAGAATTCAGGCCGATAATTGATTTCATTCTCATTAGAATATGTTTTTCTTTTGTAATCAGTCGAATACTTATTGTGTTATTCTTGATAGCAATATAATACCTGATTTAAACGGACAAGTTTTATTTTATACGAGGAACGATATTCATAAACGTGATACTTTTAACTATGAGATTATTGTTTGGAGTACCATATAGTTTGAACTGTTAGAAATCGAACATGGATTTCTAGATTGTGTTAGTTAATGAGACTTTTCAAAACCGTCTTACGTAATCACTAAATTGATTGACTTATTTTACTAATTGACATGAAAATTTACAAGAAAGAATGTTGCTTTGTTCAATTTTCAACTTTTCAGAAGCTTAAGTTTCAATCGTCGATTGTAAATTCTTCATCGTACTGTGAAAATTGGTTGTTCAAGGAAAATAATTTGGTTTTTCATTATAGCTCCGACCAGACTCAATAATCAAATTATTATCATTATGTCCGATCTTGGTGTACCCGACGAGACTTTTCTTCGTCTACAACGCAAGTGGTTTGAGGATAAAGAACGACCACCAAACGTTATGGAGTATACACATTGTTTTTTGTTCTGATGATATAATATGACCTTGTTTTTTCTTCTTTTGATATAGACATCTTTTGAAAAATAAGTTACCATTACCAGTGAACGAATGTCGATATATGTTTGGTTGTGCATTCGAAACTGTTCTTGAACCAGGACAATGCTTTATTCGATATCAGAGTGTGGACAACGATGGAAAACCATTGAAAGAACCTCGATTTGAAACTGTTGTCGGACGAGTCATTGTTACGAAGAATCCTTGGTGAGTTTCATATTTTTTCTTTTAATTTCTTGAGTTTAACAATTAAATCTTAATCGATATTTTAGTCCTTATGCCGGTGATATGCTTGTATTAGAAGCTGTCGATTGTCCTGAACTTCATTGTGTAACTGATGTCATCGTATTTTCGACTAAAGATGAACGTAAGTAGTGGCATTTTTCTTTGCCTTGATCGTAATATGAATATTATTGTAGGACCCGATCCAAATAAAATTGCCGGATCCGATCTAGACGGTGATCAATATTTTGTATGTTATTTTATTGAATATTTTCATGATTATCAAGTCTTTTTTTTTGTTCGAAAAGGTTTATTGGGGTCAAGATTTACAATTGTCTCGAAAAACTGAACCACTCGATTATACATCATTTGTAGCAAATGTTCCTTCAAACCCTAGATCTATCACTTATGTCGATGTGATAAAGCATTGTTATTCATTAGTGGGTGCTACAAGCTATGGTGAAATTTATAATTTACATGCAACTGTTGTTGATAAAAATCTAGAAAATTGCGAACAACGTACATGTCAGAAAGCCGCTCTTGAACTTGCGACTATGTTTTCAGCTGCCAGTGAGTATATTTGAAATCTGAAATGGTTCATGTTATCATTTCGGTTGGTTGTAGTTGATTCTTCCAAAACGGGTTATATCATTGATCGAAAACGTCTAAGTCAAATTCGCAAATCATATGGTACAATATATCCAGATTTTCTAATGAAAGCTAAATCATACGAATCTCAATCCATTGCTGGTAAACTTTATCGGCAAGCAATCGAATACAAAAATGCAAATCTCGACAGATTTCGAAATCAAACCATGGATTTACGTACAGATACTTATAATAATGTAAGTCATTGTTTTTAAAGTTTCATTAATCAAGGAATTAAAATTAAAAGTAGCTCTTAGCAAAGTATATATAGTCTTACTTAGATAAAAGCTACAGCTTAGTTCAATATTATAGGAGGTAGCAAAAATTTATTGGTTCACCATTCAATCTAATTTTCTAGACCTTGAAAAGATTTCTTTATTAGTCTTGAAGAAAAACTGAGATATAATTTATTGGGCCATATTTGGAAAGTGCACAATAAGCTGGTTCTAATCTACAGGTTTTGACTCCTCGGAAACACTTTCAAGAGAGCCAACAATAAAAAAAATATTTTGTCTCAAAACTTTCGGTCCTGTACCTGTTATATATAATTAATAGCTTCGATATTTCGGTAATTTTCATATTTCTTGCACTTTATTAAAATTAACTTTTGATAAGATAATTGAAATTTTGACGATTGATAAAATAAGCGTTTAAACATGTGAAATTCATGAACATCTAAAAGCAAATTCAAATATCGTTTTGGATATTTTTCTTGTGTTTTTATCAATATATGTATATCTGTTTCTATTCGTTGTTCTGTTCAAAAATTAATTTCATATGATGCATCTATCACACTTTGTTTTAGTTTCAAATGAAGAATATTCGTTCATATGTCGAAATACGTACTGCATTGAAAATCGATCCACATATTATTTATCAAGAATTGAAATATTTTTGTGGTGATAAAGTTCCAGATGAAAGTAGAATAGCAAAATGGGCTGCAGTTTATAAAAAGAAGAATGGACAAATTGAACTATTCAATGAATATAAAACAGTAGATCAAAATAGCCATTTGATACAGTTGAGTACTACACTCACATTATCACTTTTCTGTTCTTATCTTCTTTTACCTTGTCTCGCTGTGTTTTGGCTTATATTTTAGTTTTGTTTCCATTTTTCTGACCTTCTGGCTTCTATTTGAGCAATGTACAGCGTGTTCATGAATACTTTCTTTCTCTCAGATAAAATTATTGCTTACTTCTCAACCATGAAACAGGATTCTTATTCACTGACGTTTAAACATTGGTAAATGTTGATTTACATGCGCCTTTCGTGATCTCACTGAGTTTATTATTTTAAGATTGTGTATCAAAAAATTAACATTTTCTAATGTTAGCGTTTTCTTTTGTTCGTCAGAAAAATAACCAATGTGTCAATGACAAGTTGTCAGTCATTCTTTTCTTTTTTTATATTCTTAATCGATGCCTTTTGTGCCTTGGCCTTAAATTAATCAGTGCAAGTTTCCAGAGAAAAAAGACACATATCAAAATTCTCGAAGGTCATTCACAATGTCCAAATATGATTTCCTAGTTAGCAAGCGTACACGCACCTAAGATATATTTGAAGAGCCGCAAGACGCAAGTATTGGGTTATTTACTATTGATTCTGACGTCAAAGTGGTAGTTGTTGAATATGAAAAGCCTTTCATCTTCTCTAACAACAGAATGGAGGCGCAAGCCCTATATTATCCAGCATCGTCACAGGATTTTTTGCTTTTCTTTTCTCTCTCTATTCAATGTCGCGACATCGATATTATCTTTTTCTTTTTATTTGAGTCGTTGAGTTAGAAACTTCATTCTACATCACATCCATCTCGATGAGGACACCATTTTTTGCTGCTTTATTCTCTCTATCCATTTTCAGTATCACGAGACATGTCAAGTCAGAACGTTCATTCATGAAGTTTCTGAAAAGTATCAATACACTTCATTTTCCTAAATTTTAAGTCCTGAGCTCGACTTTCGTATTGGTTTCGCTTGTAATTTTGAGCTAGTTTGGACTCGTTCAATCTAAGTATGTTTCAAGAATCTTGTTTGACACGAGTTGAGTAACAAGGTCTACTCGCTTTCCTGTACTTCTCGAATGTTTTCGAGTTTATATATCTCGTAGTTCTTTCATTCTTGAAAACGATTACTGAATTGTTGATTAGAGAAGAATATTACATTGTGCTTTTTCACCAAAACAAAATAAATTCAGAAGATGATTATGCAGATTCAATTTACGCTCTACGAGAAGAGTATATGTACTTGCTCAATAAGCAATGTCTTGCACTAGAATTGTAGCTAATAAATGCAGTTGAACCCAATGTGAGAGAACAATTTTTTAAGTAGCGTTCAAAACGCTGAATTAAATATCTGTCTTCTCGTTCTCAAAATGAATAATCAATCTCTTACTTGTCCTTCAGTGTGAATTTTCTCCGATGAATGTTCCGATATCTACAATTTCTAAGATCTGCATGCTGATTTGGATAATCTTTTCAGAAGCATGAACGGTTTGTATCCTGTATTGTTGCTTTTATATTGATTGCGATGCTGGATGTCTCTATTAAATTTATTTCTTTTGATTAACAGAAGGTAATAGCTTAGCAAATTAGAATTAAAAACAAATAGAAAATCAATATCAAACATATCTATGCTATGTTTATTCAGTATTCGTTTTAATTTTTCTCATTCTACATCAAATATTTGATGTAGAAGAAGAAAAAGAAGAAAAAGTGTAATCTTTTACTATTTAAAAGGTTGTGTTTCTTTTTGTTGTAGAACACGTTGACTTGATAAAGCAAGGTATAACCACTTTGCGCAGGAGTATAGTCAAACAAACCAAAAAGTATTTCTTCGTAAAATTTGATTAGATTTTTATTCTCAAATTAGGTTTAGATGAATATTATTCATTTTAGATTAATTTCTTTGACGATGCACATCATACCATTATTATATCAACCTGAAATTCAATCCTTTATATTCTTACTTGCAAATATTCTTATTGTATTATTTACAAATTATTTTATTCATACATTTCCATTTTATTTTTTATTTCTTTATTTTATTATAATAATATTTATATGTAAAAAAATAGCATCTGGTCATTCATATATACCACCAGAAAATACAAAATTAACCGGACAAACAATTGTAATTACAGGAGCAGCATCTGGTATTGGTCGTGTATCAGCTATTGAATTTGCTAAATTAGGTGCAAAAGTTATTGTTGGTATACGTGGTCATAGTCGAGCTGAAGAAATAGCTCAATTATTAGAACATGAAGCACATACAATTGGTACTGGTAAAATAATTGGTTATGATTTGGATTTATCAAAACTTTCCTCCGTAAAAAAATTTGCCGATAAAATTCTTGAACATGAACAACATGTAAATATTCTAATGAATAATGCTGGTACAGCACAAATAAGACATTCACTAACGTTTGATGGATTACAAACAGAATTCGGTACAAATCATATTGGCCATTTTTATTTAACAAAACTTCTTTTACCATTATTAATTCGATCAAAAGCACGTATTATTAATGTTAGTAGTAGTGGACACTGTTTTGTTGATGATCATGTCAATTATGAATTTCCTAGTTCGTCTTATAATTCACAAATAGCATATGGTCAATCAAAATTAGCTCAAATATGGCATGCTTATGAAATACAACAACGTTATGGTCAACAAGGTATAAGTGCATATTCATTGCATCCAGGCATGATATATACAGGAATTACACGACGAGTACCAAAACTATTTGAATTTATCTATCAACTAGTATTACTTATAGTTGGTAAGTCACTATATCAAGGAGCACAAACAAGTTTATATTGTTCATTATCGAATCAAGCTAAACCAGGGAAATTTCATGCGAATTGTAAAGAAGCAAAATCAAGTCCATTGGCTTATAATAAAAAATTAGCTGAAGAATGTTGGAAATTTAGTGAAAAAATTATTGATGAAAGGACAAAATATTTTAAAGTAAACATTGAACTATATAAACAATCTTCTCAATGAATATTAACATTTTCTAGTGAAGGTATTCATCAATCGAGTACTCATATGTAGTACTTATCTTATAATAATAAATGTTTCATGAGTAATTATATACAGTTTTTGGATATTTTGTTAATTTATGCAAAATTACTCATATTGTTGTTGAATACAGAATAGAAGCACGCCTTCTATTTTTAGAGAATAAAGTAATAGTAAATAAGTACGTACTCTGAACGTGTGTTCTGCAACCTGTTCGATCATTGATTGAACAGTTTATTGTACTTTTAAGTACAAGGCACAGGAGTGGAAGGTGATATTGTTTTGCTGAAAGATTCGTTTTTTTTAATGAAAATTTATCCAAAGATGATGATGATGGATACAACGAAGTAATTGAATATGTGGAAAGTGAAAGTTTATTCTTATGATGGAAGGAGCATTGATTTTGGCTGAATTGATCAAATTTTAGAAGCACAAAGACAATAAGTGAACCCTAAATCACTTGGTTTTTCTGTGGAATTTTAGATGATCTTTTTTTCTTTGTTGCTCTTTATAGAAGAAACTAAATATTATATTTTTTCATATAAAATAAAAACTTGACGACTGTACTATGATTGTGAAAGTATCTGCCAGATGTCGATTGGCTACAGTTTGGATTTGATTGCGAAAAGTCGTGCTCGTGCAGAGTACTTGGTCGAACCATTGGATTCTAAACAAATAGAAACCTGCCAAGAATAAAAATCAAAGAAAAACCTGTTCAACATCATTCAAACCGATAAAGTCGATTATTGTTTCATAAGAACTTATATGATTTGTCGCTTTCCCCCATGTAATCTAGTTTGTTGTAAATCAATATGATGTACTATAGTGGCATTTCAAAAGCACCATTTTTTGTGACTCCCTCCCTTGCCAATCGAGCATTCATGGTATGCAGGTTGACGAACGTAGTCAAGCGTATTCATACCGGCAAACATCTCAGTTTTCGTTACGTTGAATTGATCGTTTTCCTACTAATTTTTATCATTATCTTATTATCGATTCATCTGAAAAAGCAAGCAAACACAAAACAACAGATAGATATGCAAGAATTAAGATATTCTAACAGCTGCATTGAATAGTAAACAAAAGCGAATTAAGTCAAATATCAAATACGCAAGCTACTACAAACAAATACTGCAATTCACTTAATCTTCAACTTCTGTGTCATAGTCAATGAAGAGTTCGATATCGTCACACCAAGTGTTCTTTTGGCTTTCATCAGTACTTGCACTAAACATGACACGAACCTCGAGTTCTTTCATATTTTTATTAAATGTCATGGTGACGTTATTGTTTGTTGAATCTATCTAAGAAAAATGTGTAAGTGATGTTAATAGTTTATTTGAACTTACTGAAGATTTGCCTTTTAACAATTTTTCCCTTGCTGTTCATGATATTCAATTGAATAGCTACTCCACTTGTCATACGTGCACCTAATATAGCTCGAGAATATTTCCAAAACGCAAAATCCCAAGCAAATGCTATGCTGATTTTTTGAGACATGGTAGCTCCGATTATATTAGATTGAAAAGTAAAGTGGCAGTCAATTGTGTCTCCATCAAATATCACAGTAGTGATGTTACCTTTTTGCAACTGCCAATTTTCGACTAAAGATATATTGCAATCGGCGTGGCCATTTTTTTACCAAGTTCGGGTCGTGTCCAATCGTTCCATTGGGTAGTCGGGCATCTTGAATCGATAGAGCACTTCGCAGTTGACTGTCAGTAATTAATGTATTAGTAAAATCAGCCATGTGCAGGTTAGCAAGAGTGAAATTAACATTGGTTAGATCAGCACTATTAAAAATAGCACTTTTGGCATTGGCCCGCCAAAAAACCGAATTCGACAAATTAGTATGACCAAAATGAGCCATCATGCAACGGGTTCGTACAAAATTAGTGTGAGGCATATGCGCATAGTAAAAATGAGCGGAGCCTACGAATACACTTAAAAATAGACATCATTAATGAGAGCAAAAGTATAGTCGATATTACCGAGCACGGCTAAAGAAAAGTCGCCGTTACTGAACAGTGTGGCAAACGAAAAATTAGCTATGTCGAGTACGGCAGATGAAAAATTTGTATTTTGAAGTGCAGCAAATGAAAAATCGACCATGTAGAGTTGTTCGGTGAATGAAAAATCGACATTGTCAAGCTTGGCGAATGAACAGTCGACAATTGTTAGTTCGGTGGATGAAAAATCAATATCGGTGAGATTAGCGCCCAAAAAATTGACATCGGTGAAATCAACGTCTGAAAAATAGACATCGGCCAGGTCATCGTCTGAAAAATCGACATGCATGAGATTGGCATCTGAAAAATTAACATTATTTACTTCGGTTTTTGAAAAATCGATTTCGGTGAGTTCGGCGTCTGAAAAGTCGACGTCGCTAGGTTCAGCACCTAAAAAATTGACCAAACGAAGCTCAGCAGATGAAAAATCGACATTGTAGAGTTCGGTTAATACGAAACTGACATCGTCGATGGTGGCATATGAAAACCTGACATTGTCGAGCACAGCCAATGAAAATTCAACATTATCTAATTCAATACGATCGAACGTGCAATTTTGAAAAGTAACACCGCTCAACGAGAATTGTTTCATGATGATTGCAGTGGTTGAAGTACTAAAATCTATATCGATCAACTTCGCAGTTGAGATATCCAGACTATCCGATTCATCCATTTTAGTTAGTTGCCCAGCTTCATAGAGAAAACGAATGATATGTGTATTGCGCGACCCATCAAGTTGTCGAATGACATTTAGCGTTTTAACACGTGCAAGTGTTGCTATGAGTGGATTGGCTGTGAGTGAACCATTGTACTTTTCCAACGTCTCTCCTACTTCCTTGATTTAGGCAACAAATATCCCATCTTGATATTGATCCTTGCTTGTCTTACTCTGGGTTTCATGTTGCATAGTTAAGACATATAATTCTTGTTCGCGCTGTAATCGCGATTCATTTCGATTCCTCTGGTCTTTGTTCACGGACCAGTTGACGATCTTCGATACGCTGTTTCGTGGCTGCATTTTGTTGATAAAGAGTGATGACAACGGTGAAGATTCCCAACATGAGTGGAAGAATTAGTGAAGAAATGAATTGCATAACCATTTTAACTGTTATACCACAAAATTTGTAATACTGACGACGATCTGCGTTCGTTTGTGTAGCTTTCTCACTTGATACCATTATGTCCATCTTTAAGCAATACGCGAATAAAACTAAGTGTTCGTAGGCTATCTTAATGCTAGAAGACTAGATACATACAGAACGTGTTTTACTAGTAACAAATACGAGAAGATAGAATTTCATTCCTATGACAATCATGCTTTAATAATGCGTCATTTGCCTACTGCATCTGCAAACCTTTTTGTTTTTTAAATAAAATGTTCATCTGATATTCTTATGTTGGTTTAGCGCATTCAAAAGAATCAGTCAATGTTATTCTATGTCAGGCGGACTCAGGAAATATGAATTCATGACTGTAGAGAAAAAACATCAGAGTACCGTTATTCATGGAGATCACTATTTAAACATTTGAAAAAATGATAGTTTACGACACAGCTCCTCGAGACAGTCTTATTTATCTTGTACTCTCCGATGATCAGGACTAAATGCAATGACTATTGTGGTAGGGTCGAATACGACTGGTTATAATACATGCACGTACGCAGTTATGCAATAGTTGAGCAGTGAAGTCACCACCTATCGTACAACTATGTCAATAAACAGCTGATGAAAGACAAGCAAACAATATATATTATCAAAACTAATGAGATTTATTTGCAGAGCTACCAACCAGACAAATAATAACTTATAATACTGAAAACTGTATTCGAAATCGTGGTATGAAGTTGAATAGAACTAAAGAGGCAAGTACGCGATAGCAGTTCACTCTGTTAAGTTCCATGAGAGCTTTCATACAGTTATGATCATTAAGATGAATTCGAGGAATAAATTCTGAAAGGTACAAACCTTCAAAGGAAAAAAACACAAAATACACATGCGAAATTAGCATAGAAATGATCAAGTCTTCCTCTTTGTTTGTAAAACTTCACTGAACCATCATATCATTTTTTTAGATGTGTTTTTACACCAGAAAATGCAGTTTTTTCCCGGGCTTTTTTCTGACAAAATAAAATATTTGGTACCTTCGAATTTTAGGGACTTTCAGTCAAATTAGTGAAAAACACGATAGAATTTTTTATGCTAAGCATTTTGAGTAATGGCGTTTTATTCGTCAAAAGCCACAATAAGATATACGAGCATGTATAGCTTGACAGAACGAAAGATGGTCTATCTTTTGACATTAGGCAGTAGGTTTTTTGATGCTGAAAATATCGAAAACTATGAGATCTAATGTACGAGTATGAAGTACAGCACTGATATTTTTCGTAAAGTAATAACTTAATGAGCCATCTCTTAAAATGGATTTGTCTGAAAAAATTCGAATCATTCGTTGATTTCTCTTGTGTTTTTTCGATGAATCCTCACTATTCATGAGTTCATTTGAAATGCTTAAAGTTTTGATTACTCTTTTAGATTTTGATCTACTACTTGTAATAATTCAGACTGCATAGTAGAATTGATTCTTTCAAATTTCCTAAACGAATGCCGAAAAATATTATGTAGAACTCTGATCAGTTATCAATCAGTTGATAGTCTCTCCTGCATTAAGTAAAACACTTTGAATAGACACGAATAATTGAACTATATAATGAGTAGATCGCACCAATGTCGTGCATATGTTGTGAACGATACATACGAACATGGCTCAACATCAGGCAATTTAATAAAACTGTCTGTTTTCATTATTTTGAGTAAGTCAACAAGATTTAATCATTCAACATCAAATACATATACTTTAATAATCATCGAAATTCCCAAGATCAAGTAACGAACAAACTAAATTATCTCATTTTTAAAAAATCTTCTTTTCGCCAAACATTGAAAAGTTTCAATCCTCGTTAATAGGTATGTTTATTTTCACATTATTCAAAGAATATATCTTACATAATTTTCATTTTAATAATAAAGAAATTCTCAAATAAATTATTTAGGATGCTCATTTCAAGGAACGAGCTATCTAAGAAACCTTTCTGTACTAGATGATTACAATAACATCTTAAATCATGTGTTTAATAAATAAACACTTAATACCACTATGATTCTTATATGTTTGTTTTGTTGTGAAACTTTAATCTACCTAATCATATATATTTTCAATTAAAATCAAATTTACATGTAATAACTGAATCAGAAAATGGATTAATAAAACGAACAAAATTTATAATTTTGCAAGAAAACAAGTTTTAAAAATGTAATATTAAGTTCTCAGATGAAAATTTGATGTTGATTTTAATTTGATGGCATACGAATAAGAGTAATTTTAACATGATCATGTTTGCCTTGAAATAATACTTCATATTCATTTGGGAAATGAATATAGCCATGTTTTCGTGCTCGAAGAAGAATACCAACGAGTTTGTTTGAAATATTTGTATAGAACTAATGATAGAATTATTATTTAATCGTGAAGAAAAACCAACTATTAATACCTACATCGAATAATTGTTTAAATGTTATTTCATAAGTTGATGTTGATGAATCATCTAGTTTTTTTCCTAGACTTTGGATAGTTTCACATAAATATTTAACTTCTTGTTGAATATGAGCTTGAGCAGCTAAACCTCGTTGTTCGGTTCGACTACCTTTTGGTGGTCGACCATATCTAATTTATTTTATTCAATAAAAAACAAAACTTTTTCTTTAAGTAAAATTGTCTTACTCAGGATCATCTTTTTTATAAACTCGACAAGGTATTATTTGAGAATTTTTAGAGTAGGAGTTCGGCAGACGATCGGGTAGTGGTGGAGCTGATGGTACCATGATAAATATATGTATATGTCGTTCTTTCTTTTTTTCCCTCTTCTGCTTATCAACTTATCTACACATATCGTACTTGTACATATGCACAAGGACGAAGTTCTATCGGGATAAGCATTTTGCTTGCATATGTAAATATTTCAAGAAAAGTAATCTATAGAACCGAACAGAAAAGAAAAAGATGACGTTATGTCACAGGACATGATGCTTCCTTGGAAACCTACATTGTCATACATACCATTTTCTTGTGGAAAAAAAATCTCAATCTTATTCGTTGAGGGTGTGGATGTGGACGAAGAAAAGATCCACACCAACCTTTGTCTATTTTGTAGGCCTCATTCTACAAAACAAATTTACTGATTGCTTCAAACGTCGTTATTTTCAGGAAACATGTTCATGTGTTTACCTCAGAAATCTTTTTCTTTTTTTGACGAAAATTGACTTTTTAATGTGCTCTAAAATAGCAAATACCATACTTCAGGATAGGATACTCTTGATAATACAAAACATACTTGTGATGTTGTATTGATTTTTTTTTAAATATTACTAAAATCATTTGTAATTTTCAATAGTACTCTTGTTCTAATATGAATTCTCAATATCTAAATTAGTTTAGAATTGTAAGAAAACAAATGAATATCGATTTACGAAAATATTTTATTCAAGCAGGAAAAAAAACGTCAATAAACACACACATACAAACGGGAGGAAAATGAAGAATGCAAAAAAAAAGAACAGTTTAATTATGTCGTTTCTTTTTATATGGATGCTGATGTTCATATGCAACATTTCCATAATAATCAAGTGCTACATTATTTCCAGTACCATATGGTGGTGATGGAGAACCATATGAATATGAATGATAAGTATTACTTTAAAACAAAAACAGAAAAAGAAAATTCTAGATTAACAAAAAATAAAATAATTTCTTTAACATACCGATTATCAGTACTGTCTCGAAAGCCTTTAGCAAATGGATTATTATCAATTTTAAGTTGAGTAACCTATTGAATAAAACAAAAGTTAAAATCATATGAAAATAAAAGTCATACATCAGTATTTTGATAAGCTGTAACAGCAATAAATTGTGTTTCAGGAAATGTAAATGTATGTTTTGGTGGCGAATTTGATTTATTAGATGATGTTGGATCTGATGATCGACCACTTACTTCAACAATATTTAAACGTGGCATATATTTATGCATTGAATTAAGAATAAGTGTCATCTTGAAAAAAAAATATCAAAACAATATTTTTCTATGAAAATTTTAATCAAAATTCTTACTTGATTTTGTGGATGACTTGTTGGTAATTGTTTATTATTTGTTAATTTTAATTTTGAAAATGAAATTTTTTCATTTCTCATCCAATGTGCGCCACTATTCGGTGAATCCGGATGTAAATAAACATGATCTAAAAATCGCTTTTATTTAACAAAACAAAAACCAAAAATATATAAATATCATTTTACTTGTTTTTTGACATTGTTCAGCTTGTCCAGATGGTACCCATTTACCAGAATTAAATTTCCAATGATTAACATCAACTAGAACCATATCAACATACATATTATATGTTGCTTCAGGTTTTAATCCATATATTTTATATTCAAGTGTTGGAAACATACGACGACCAGCTATTAAAATTAGATTTAATTAGATTTAAAAAATATTGAATAATATATTTACTTTTAGTTATAATATTTTCAAGTGTATGTGGAGCAAATTTTAACCATAATGGTCGATTGACTAATTCAACTATAATTGAATCGGATCGACAAACTCCATTTAACGGTGACTGAAATAAAAAGAACACTTATCATCTTTTCAAACTATTGTACATGATATAAAAACATAGTCGATGCTTAGATTCATAAACAGTAAAATAAAATATTAGACATTGCTGTATTTTGAAAAGTAAACACAAAAGGTGTCTTGAGGTCACCAAGGATGGATTAGGCCAGACGCTGTCCTGCCATCCACGATCTCCTAATTACACCAATTGAATTGTTTTTTACTAGTATTTTATTGAGAGAAAAAAATCTGTTGGGCAAAACTGCTTGAATCATGACAATATTACGAAGAATGAGAATTCACTTACATAAGGTGTTAAATAATCTCCACTATTACTAGTACTACAAGCTGTTTGTTCTATAGGTGTTTGAACATAATTTGGATGTTGATGAAATATTTGATTTGATTGTATAGTTGGTATTGGAGATAAATTATAATCATATATAGAAGTTGATTGTTGATCGGATGTTTTTTGTGGAAATAACATATCTTCAGATGAATAATGATGACGATGGTGAGGATGAGAATGAGGATGAGGATGAGGATAGATTGGCATATAAATAGATGAAGATCCTTGATTATTTGAATCGTCTTCATTAATACGTGTATTTGTTTGTGGATGAGAATATCCAGGTGAAAGTGTATAATATTGTGTAGGTTCATAAAGATTTGATGTTTGTGAATGATGAAGATTATTTGATTCATCATTAAATGGTATTGGATGATAATAGTAATGATGATGTTGTGGAGTATAATGTGTAGAATAATATTCTGATGAAATTTTAGTTTCATCGTCTTCTTTAGTAGCAAGTGGCGTTAACATAGTGGTGCTGTTCACGCTCTCTATGCGACAGGTGCTAATCGATGAAGAGAAAACGATGAACAATAATGAACGGAAGTTAAAAAAAGAAAAAGAATATGTCTATTTAGCAAAAGAGAGAGAGAGAGATAGAGACAGAGAGAGAAAAATAAAACGACCAATAATAATTATGAGCCAATAAAAACCTAGAGAAATTTTTTCTTTTTGTCTTCTTCTCTTCTTCGCAGTTGATAAATCACAATGAGAAAAAGACAAAAATATTTCTTTTTCTTCTTACAGAAAAAAAAAAGGAATTAAAATTTTCTATCGTACATCAAGCACAGCAGGTTATCATTTAAAACTTTGATTTAAAGTGATAATTGCATTCACTTATTCAAGTCGGATTTATTCATTCATTACCGAATAAAGGAATAGAAAAATGTATCATAGAGAAAAAAAATCGTGTTCGTGTGTCAAGTGTGAATAACATTTGAAAGATTTTTTTTTAGTTCGTGCATATGTCAAATAATATCCAAAAAAACAAAATCAAACAAAAAAAATATTTACAAAGATAAAACTTGCAAAAATGACAAATACTTCGTCAAACTATATTTTTATTCTCGTAAAATAAAAGATATGAATTAGAATTGTTCTTTCAACAATGAAACAATAGAAGATCAAGAGTTTTGGAAGAAAGGAGTAATTATGCTCATAAAACTTGTCAGAACATTTTTTAGGAGTTTTCTGCTGAGACAAAGGGAAAGGCGATCATTCTCGACATCCCTTCGAAATTAGCCATTGTACATCAACTTCGAGGAGTTATTAGAATTTTTCTTTAAATCTCGTTGTATATATGTTATCATGAAATGAAAGAACTTAGGACAAAGACTGACTCTTCAAAATTATGACTAGTTTTTTGATCCAGTTAAAATGTATTATGTGCTATCAAAAGATAAGTTTAAATAAATCTAACAAAATTTCGGTAGTCCCTCTTTCACGGCAACGCACGGTTCAATAAGTATGTTTAAAAGAATTACAACAATCGTTCCTATTGATATTTTAGGTGTGATTTTGCATTTGAAAATCGTTTTCATTTTCTTTTTTCTTTTCTCAACTCTCTTCTTTTCTTTTCCATTATCAGCTTTTATTTTTTTGTGATTTACTTTCATCTCTCATCATCAATCTTCTCTATATGCGGACGGAATTGAAGATCGAAGAAAGAATAAAAAATATCAAGTTGTATGTATATACTTTTTCTAACACTCAACAAACAATATTGTTCATTATCAATTGTCTTGTTTAAGTTTGAAGAATTATCATTGTGTATCAATTTGTTGTATTTCTTCTGCAAACAAATGATGAATACTATCGTAGTCATCATATTATGTCATATCGGATATCAGACATCTTGTCATTAGGTTGATTTTTGATAGTTACTTTGAGACATAGGCATGGTTACGGTTTATGTTGCATTCATTAAGCATAACTGATTGATAGGAAATATCGATATGATTATTCATTTTGTTATCGTTAAGAAAAGCCAATATTAATTTTGCAATTTTTTTTGTAGCAAGAAATGATTGGATATTTGGTTTTAAAATTAGTTCGAGAATTTCAATATATACTTATTTAAAACTGAAAAGATCGACTTACATTTTTTTTTTTTTTAATATGAGAGAATTGTTTCTTATATACATATATAATATAATGAATAAAATAATCTTATTCATGCTGTGATTTCATTCGAAAGAATATTCTAGTACCAGCTTAATTTGTTCCATCTTGTTTTTAAATAGATTAAATTGAGATTTGAATTTTATATCATCACGCGATATTGTCAGAGAATATACACGTGCTATATGAATGCTCTCTTGTGGTATGCACCTTTCATCCAACCAACATCATGTATCACACGTTCACTTTTTGCTATTATATGCCTATTATCACATTTTTAACAAGTTACCGCTGCTCGTATGGCGACATGTAGTGATAATGAAATCATGAAAATTATATTTTATTTTTATTCTAGTCATCTCTTTACCGTTTTGTATTCATTTAGCTATTTGAAAAAGAGAAAAAAAAGACATTTTCAATATGCTGATAATGTTAAAATGAAGACAAAAAAAAAGAATTAACTTTTTTTGAGCATGCTCACAAGCTGTAAACAGACTGTTTAAGATGAATGGATTTAGTTCAGATTCTGCGTAACACATTATCGAACAACTTCAATAGACAATTGAAAACATAAGAATAAAAACTCAACTACTAGCGAGTGTGATTATAGGTATTATACAGGCCGATATGAGGTATGAATGCCGTGGTAACAGGAAAACTGAATTTTGAATTTTAACTTGAAACTTTGCATAGAAACAAGCTTTAACGAGAATAGGTTATTGTGAAAGTTTTAGATCTTTTGATTTATTTCTATCCTGAAATAGGAACATACTAAAAATAGTGATTTTAACAGATAAAATGCCACAGGACAGAGTTAATCTAAGATTTGAGCTGCTTGATTACAGCACTCTACATAGTGATTACGCGGATCGTTTGATTGACAAAGTTTATTAATTAGATCAAGCATTTGAAAAATACGTTGTACTTTACCGGTAGAATAAGGTGAGTATATACGTAATAATTATGATACGTTCTGATGCAGACTAATAAAAGCATCTTTATAAATATATAGTTGGATGTTGTCATAATGATTTTTGATGTCTTGAACGCTAGCCGATGATCTTTGTCTTTTCATATCTGCCAGGTTTTTAAAGAGTATTTGACTAGATATTTTCTTTTTAGAAAAGATACGAAACATTGTTTTGGAGGTAATAAATTACTATATTAAAGTGTAACTGATGATGATATTACCGTAACCGAAATGATGAATTTTTTTAATCAAAAATTATATGAAAAATACTTTCAACAAATCGATTATATGCAATTGTATACTCTAAGTAAAATCTGCTGGTTTATATAAGTCGAACTTCGAAAATCAATTATCATGACATTCATTTATAAAATACCATAAAATTGCATTATTTTCGCAGTAAGGAGATAAAGTCATGAATTCCTTTCAGGGTATTCTTAGCTTGTTTGGATTCACATAATGTACATAACCATGATTCAAAAGAGATTTATCAGTTAGAGGACTTTCTTCTTAAGATTTGAAGATTTATTTGATAATATGTTTAACTTTACGGTCATCAGCGGTAAAATGATGATTACGTATTTGATTTTGAAAAAAAAAAGCGACAGCACGCTTATTTTTGATGATCACTCACATTGTCAAACACCAATCAACATGTAGAGAAATTTTCTTAGAAATACTATACCAATTCAACTAGATTCCATTGCATATATTCATTACATTGAAAAATATCAGTATTCTTCTTTTGTTTAAAAAAATATGATCGTAAGAATTTCATTCCTTTATTTTTATCAGTAAAGTTGATATTAAAAAAAAACATATTTCATCGATAACAAGAATCTGGCTGAAAATAAGAATTTTTGTTGTTAAAATGAATGTTTAGATAGTATAAATCATAATTTCAATATCATCTTCTTTGAATATATCTTGAATTAGCTTAGATACTTCATTCCAATTAAGTTTATCTAATCCACAACCAATCCGAGGCATTGCCAAATGATGAATCTTATTTTCAATACATAAATCTCGCATTACTCGAAGACTTGATTCTAATGTAGCCATTGTTGGTTTATAATAATATCTTTCTTTTGTTACCAAATTAAAAATACAACGATCATCTGCAGTAATATAAGCACAACCTCCAACTGGTACATCTATGTAAACAAATATATAGAACATAAACAATAAAAAAGTTTTTCTAAAGTTTTGATAAATCGAACAGATTTTCATTCGAGTATGAATCTACAATGACTGCTTGATCTCGGATTTGCTTTTTTGGTTTCGAATTAGAAACGCACTTTGTTTTTTTAGTTCATTGATTTGACCAAATTTATCACGAAATAATGTTGCAATGCCTTTCGACATACTCATATCTCTTGAAACACAATGTGCAAGCGATGTATTTGATGAAGCCGAAAAAAGATCACCATGAATTTCACGAAAGACTAATGGCATTTTTTTTTCAATCTTAAATATGTAAGAGTATGATAAAGCATAAATCAATTTCTTTCGATACTTTCAAAATATTCATCGAATTATTTCTCTAATTAATTTTAATTTATCAAATTAAATTATATATACATATATATATATAACGAACTGATTTAAAAAAAATAATTAGCACTGTATTTAATGATGAAATAAAACAGAGAGAGAGAAAGAGAAAGAGAGATTCAGAAAAATTTAAAATTCATTAACAATGACGAATAAATAATAAATAAATAGTTAACAAATGAACAGCACATAAATAAATAAAATATACTGATGATAAACGAGGACGATGAGTTAATGTTATACCAAGTTTACTAGACAAAAAAGAAGAAATATAAATATTGTTTAATTTTTTAAAAGGCAACTATAAGGATTAGACTAAAGAACGAGATGTATGTAGAATTATAAAGAAAGTCTTTCCCTACAGTCTTACATATATCTGACTTAGTAGTCAAAAAATTCATAGATGCCTGTCTTTCAAATAGATTTTACCTTTTTAATTCACCTAATAAATTTAATAATGCGGTGGGTGTATCAATTGTGGAATCTAAAGTAAATTTAATTAATTAGTTTTCAGTGGTTAAGGCAAAGTAATATTACGTTTGTTTGCCGTTGTCAATGCAGTTTCTTCATCTTTGACATCAATTGTCATCCTAAATTATACGAAAATAGTTCGTAAAAGAAACATTAAAAGAAAATAATTAACTTAATTGTAATTGACTATTTTCTATGAATATTTGAATGAAACAAAGAAATTTTATTGGAATTTCTTTGTAAGATTCTGAATTTTCAGCAGAATTAATATTTTCAAATTTTTATTTGAAAATTTGTCAATATGCCTGAAGAAGACTAGCATTTAGAAAAAGTTCTGAACCGTCAGATGTCTTATCATTGAGATTTCGACTTTTTAAAACATCAATATCTTCCCTATAGGATAGAGTAACTTTGCACATTTCTAGGTCACATAGATTTTGTACATTTATTTGAAAAAAAATTTTGCAAGTTCTAAAAATCTTCTCTGTTATTGATTAATGAGATGATCGAGATCCTGATGTTCTATATTCAATTGAACAATGTATTTACAACTAACCAATGATTTAATTCAGCTGCTTGTTGAATAGGTAAATGATGTGGTTGTGATGGTGAAGATTGTTCAATATCAATAATTGCTACTTGTGAATCTATTATAAGATAAATATTTTCTATAAAGAAATTCTTAGAAAATTAAAATCTGACTTTTTTTTGTTGAATATTCTTCTTTATATAATTGATATTCATTTTGTAAATGTTGATAATGATTATTTTTTTCATTTAATTCTTGTTTTAAATTTATCAATTGTTGTTCATTATCAAATAAACGTTTTTCTAAATCATTTTTTGTTTGTATATATTCATTGATTATACTTTGTTGTTGATGAATATTTAATGATAATTTTTCATTTTCTATATGCATATGATCCTTATGTTGACTAAGTTCATTTGTAAATGTTAAATGATCTTGACGAAGTTTTAAAATTGTATCAACAATTGAATTAAAATCATCAACATTTTCAAGTGTATCTAAAAATTTTAAAGCTATGAAAAAGAAATCAATAAGAAAAATCTTCAAAAAACCTTTGATTGTATGAAGAATTGTTTGTAATCGTTTATTTTCATTTTCAAGCGTTTGTTTTTGTTCAAATAATTCTTTTTTATTTTTATCTAATTGATTTTTTTCATGCATTATTTGACGACATCGAGATTCATATAATTTTCTTTGTGTATCCATTTCATTCTAAGCAAAATAAAATAAATTTAAACAAAATAAGTTTATTAAAACAAAAAAAAAATAATGAATAAACTTTTATTGATTCAATTTCAAGTTTCATTGTCTCTTGTAATTCTTGTTGTGTTTGACATTCATCAAATGTAACTTGTATTTGATTATTAGCACTACGTAATTGTTGTTCAATTTCTTCGATTTGATTTTTATAATCAATTTCTTTTCGATGAAATTCATCAAGACATTGATTAACTTGTTTAAGCTATGAAGACAAAAAGATTTTGTTTTTTTCAATTTTGTTTTAGAGAAATATTTTACCTGATCTGTTAATTCTTCATTATTTGTTTTCATTTCTTTCATTTTACTTAACATTCGTTCACGTTGTGCTCGTAATTTTTCTAATGTTTCTGCATGTTCGAGTATTTGATTACGTTGTTCAGATATTGTGATATTTAATGAAGTTAATGTACTATTCGTATCATTATGATTTTGTAATTTTTCTTGAAAGAAAAAAAAATATTACCCGAAAGATTAACATATTAATAAATACCTTTCAAATCAACATTAATTTTTTCTATTTCAGAAAGACGATCGAAGATTTTTTCTTCATTATCAATGGATAAACGTGTTAGAAGTTGTTGTTTAAAATTAGAAACTAAAATAAATGAATATATATTTACAAGCCACTTTGACTCGGCCTGGTCTGCAGCGCAAATCAGGCAGACTGATGGTTTTACTATTTTAAGGGTATCCCCCCCCCCTCTCTTTTTCGATCAAAAACTCGATTTCGAGTTGAGCATAAGATACCATAGCCTCAAGTGTTGTGTACAATTAGACACATTAAGCGGCTCTAAATACCTTACTATTACAGAGTTGCTGAATTAAAAAAATTTTTTTTTTCATAGTAATCGTAAGAAAATTGTTTTCTTTTTCTTAGCGTATCTCAAAATCACGATTTTCTCGATCTTGACACATTACGACCCTCCTTAAATTATGTCTGATCGCACTGAAATTTTTACCAGTAATACTTGGAAGTGTTCTCCGGAGGTGAAATCTAGCGTGTTCCTTTTTGNGATTTTTGGAAATCCTTAAATTTACCTCTGAGGAATAGTGTTAAGTATCTATAAACAAAATTTCAGCCCAATCGGACTAAATTTAAGGGGGGTCGTAATGTATCAGGATGCGGACCTCTGAAAAACCAGAGTTTTCCTGAAAACCCCAAAAAAACTTAGTTTAAATTTTTTTTCCTCGAACACGTATCTCGTTATTCTTGATGCTCTATCTGTGCTGAAAATTTGAGCTTGATCGGTCGTACCGTCTTCAAGAATCAGAAATGGTCAAAAAAAGAGGGGGGTACCCTTAAATCTACTAAGTTCTATAAACTTATTATAATGGGAGTGCGAATGACTATGTGTGAAGAGATGACTTGAACCCATTCTCTGACGAATTATGACCTGGTTTGTTTGTCTTGTTCAATATGATATAAATGGATCAGGCCAAGCTGACAGTTCTATTCTGAACTAGATCCATGACCTTTCATTATAGGGTCAGAGTTGCACAAACATATCATAGTATCGATAACAAAAAACCATATTTCGTATGTCAATTAATACAAAACTTCATCCTTTCATGAACTTCTTTGAATTCTATTCTACAGTGAGAAAGGCTGAGTGTCCCGGTAATCGATGGATCAAAGTAGAGACTGCCGAATAAAAAATTTTCTTTCATGCAATCTTATGTTTATGTAACTTTTGAATTAATCGGAAAAAAAATATTACTTTTTTCAATGATATTTTGATCATGTTCAATATTTCTTTGATATATAACCAATGCTTGATCAATATTAACATTATCATCATTACAAATTAATTGACATAAATTATCAACCTTTGTTGAATATTTTTGTAATTTAGATATGAAATCCAAATTATCTGATGACTACAAAAATAAGGAATCATAATAGTTCGAATTTTTTTTTCTTATTTAGTTTTTCATACTTCATCAAAATCAATTTGATCAATTAAGTTTTTTAATCGATTATTCTCCATAAGAACTAATTGAATATGTTTAAATATTTCAATTAAATTCATTGTTTTAACATTTGTAGATGTTAATCGAATATATTCCATAGAAAATGTATCAAATATTGCACAAATTTCATCAATTCGTGTTTGAAGTGATGCATCTGAAAATAAAAAAAACATTATATTAAAAATTTCTTATTATAAAACTAAATTATTTACCTGAAGATAAGCCTAGTTTCTTCATCATTTGTTCAAGACTTTCATTAAACGTATTTTCTTCTAAATAAAAGTAATAGAAATAATAAATAGGAATCATTTGTTTGTTTACTTTGAATAAGTCTTTCATGTTGTTCTTTTAATTGATGAAACTTTTCATCTTCAATATTTAATAAATTTCGAAGTTTTTCATTATCCGAAAGTAATTCGTCGATTACAGCTGGAGAAGGCTATAAAATAAAATTTCATGAAAATAATTTTTTTTTTTCGGTTCAATAATTTTACTAATTGAGAAAATTCTTTGATTTTGTTGATTATTTCTTCTGGATTATCAACTTCTGTACCAGTGAGTTCTTTAATTTGATTATAAAAATTATCATTATCTGTTGTTTGTGATTCAACATCTATATATGAAAGAGCAAAAGTTATATATGAAATAATAGTATAGACGAAAAAGACAAACCTTGTTTTTCTTGATATTTTTGAAATAAATTTAAAATATCTTCGTCTGTAGTCATTTGTGTTTTGTCAACAAGTTTTTGACGAAAATTAATTAAAGATTCCAGTAACTGATGAATATGTGTTATATTTGATCCTATTTATTAAAAGATTATTTATGAAATGAAAACTTCACTGAGAAAACACGGCAAGTTTTCAAGAAATAGGTAAGATGATTCCCATCTCGGCTTTGCCTACACCGAAACCGGAACCAAATTTTCTTTCCGATCGAGACTAAAAGTCATTGGTTCGTGAAAGAGAGTAGGACGTACCTTCCGTGTGATTCATATTCGGTATAAATCGATCAGTAATTTCTTTGATACCATTTTGTAATTGTTTTTCCTGATGAATTGATTCATTTAATTGTTTTTGTAGATCTTTAACAAGATTTTCGGCGTTCTCCTATAGAATGAAATTAGAAGTAAAAAATTTTAATTTGAAAATATTTTTACTATGGTTTTTAATTTAGTAATTAATTCATCAGTTGTTTCATTTGTCCAATGATTTTCATTAGAATTTAATTGATTAATAATTAATTGATAATCATGAATACGTTGTAATATTGATTCGTTATTATTTGCCACGGATAATTTATTGGATAAAGCAAGACGAAAATTATTGGATGATTTAAGAAATGAATGAATAAGATTGAATTGCATTTCTTCTGAAATAAAGTTTTTTAGTATCAAAAAATAAAATTAATATATTTAAACATACCATTGTCTATATCTGATTGCAAGAACAAATTTATTTCTTTTAATTGATTTTTTCGCTGATTTGCTTCTTCTTTGAATTCATGAATTTGTTTTTTAAGTTCATCGATTATTAATTGTTGATCTTGATCAGAATCTTTTACAGTTAATATTCGATGATTTTCATAAGTTGATTTATATTCACGTACACGTTCAAGAATATCTTCATTTGATGTTACGAAAGTTTCAGATGCAAGTGCATGTCGAAAATCAGCATCTGATTGAAGTATTGATCGAATATGATCCAATTGAGTAACTAAAAACATATAAAATAATTTGTTTTCTTTCGTATTTTCTTCTAACCTTCATTTGTATCTTGATCAATTGATTTATTATAAAACTTTGAAACAATTTCATCGATTTGTTTGCGTCGTTCAACTATTTCATTAATATGTTCATCTAATTGATTTGTGAGTTGTTCAATTGTTTGTTCATGATTTCTAATACGTTCATTTAATTCTGTTCCAACCTTTAAATTAAAATAAAAAAGAAAAAGAAAAAGAAAATATAGAAATCTATTTTAATAATAAACGTACGAACATGTATTGCTTCACTACAACGTTCAATTAAAAGTCTTGTATAATTTAAAGCATTGTCATTATTATTATCAATATTTAAATGTAAATATTCTTTCATTTCAATTTGTTGTTGTTGAAAATTAAAATAATCATGTAAAATATGTTTAATAAGATCATAATCAGTAAAATTATGATTATTATCAATTTTAGTACGTAAATATTCTATACATTCATGTTTATTAATTAAATCTTTAATAAATTCATCATTATTATCATTTGTTAAATGAAGTAATGAACGAATATGTTGTAATTGTTTACTATCCTGTGAAAGTGTTTCTTTTAAACGAACAAGACTATTTAAATGTGTTAATAATTCAAATAAAATATCATCAGAATCAATAAGATCAGAAATATTTTCTGTTATTAAACTTTTTTGAAGAAGATCATGAAATTTTAAACGTTCATTTTTATGATATTGATCAAGAATTATTTGTGGAGAATTATTCAATGAATAATTCTTATCCCCAAGATCATGAAGAACAAGTTGACATAATTGTCTATCAAACATAATTTGAGAATGAAGATTAGCAATTGAAATATTTTCTGTTGTTTTTCCAAATTCATCAAGTAAAAATTGACATTGTTGACAATGCATATTTTCATGTATTTGTCGTTGTTCTTTATCAACTTTTTCTTGTTTAATATGTTGTTTAAGTTGAATAATTATATTATCTAAAGTTTTTAATTTTTCATCTTTTTCATATAATTCTTGTTTTAAACGTTCATTCATTTCTTCTCGTTCATCAATTTCATCATTTAAATGATTTATACGATTACGTTTTTCATGAAGATCATTTTGATTTTCTGAACAAACATTTTCAAGTGTTGCTATACGAAGTAATGCACTATCTAATTCACGATTTAGGCGTACTATGATTTCTTGTGAATTAAGAATTTGTGATTCAAGACCAGCTATTCGAGCATTTTCTGAAGAAATTGATGGCTCTTCAGCCTCCATTAAAGCCGAAGCCATACAGTGCTTTTTTTTTCAATGCAAATCTAAAATAATATATTTTTCTAGAGAGTTTGTACAAGCAGACAAAGAATAATATTATTTATTGAATCCTTTCCGAAATTAAAATATAAAAAAACCCAGGGATGTATTTCATTTAGCAGATGTTCTATCGTATGATATGGCGACATTAAAGTAAGTGTTTTTCCACTATAGAAAAAAGTGTCTCATCTTCTGATATTATATAATATGAGAAGTTGAAAAACTTTTTCTTCATGGAGAAAACTACTTTTAATATTACCACATATTCACTGTAAAACAATTGCTAAACGAATACCAGAAAAGATTACTTTAATCATATAGGAGATATCTTGAGCACATTGACTTTCTTTGATACAAATTAAATATCAAGGTTGCAAATCAAAAATAATTCAAGTAGACTCGGTTTGATGATGCATAAAATATATGGCAGCAACAGGTAATAAAATAAATAGCCAATCGAATTTTATATTTTATAATATAAGGTGTCACTAGTATTGATCAATAATTATTATTACTTTTAAAATATGTTTTACCTATTAAAAAGTCAAACTGTTAAATATAACAATAAAGATTTTTCTATATGAAATTTACATAAATATGATCTGAATGATGAAAAACAATAATAGATAGATGATTTATTAAGATTTAAACAAGAAGATACATCAATAATCAGTAGGATTTTCGAGGAAAACTGAAAACAAAACAATTACAACTCTCTCTTTGTAGAACATGCTGACAAACATAAATAATAGTCTTTAAGGTAGATTTTACGTTATAGAAATTCTAAAAACGATTGTTTATGGTTCGATCAGTGATTAGAATTAAGTTAATTCATCAAAGTTTTTCAAAATCTATAATATCATTTGCTTACACTGCTCTATGACTTAAATATCAATCCATAATTTACCTATATTAATCAATCTTCAATATTTCCTCTTTTATTTAATCATCAATCGTTATTAATTGCAATAACTACGAAAACAGTGATCGACACTGAATGTGTTATATCAAATTTCGATAAACGATGTCTAGTGATATTTTTATCATAGATGTCGCTGAATTTTTTTAATCATACAGAAAAAACAAGATAAACAACAACAAACGTTCTCCACTAATAAATCAGTTAAATTTTTTTCTTATACAAAAAATTATTAAGTCAAAATAGAAAGACAATTGATTATGTTTATTAATTTAGATTTAATACATTATATCTCTATTAAAGACATATAAAAATGAATGACAACGGAGCTTTGACTAAACGTATTGTTAAGGTATATTTATAAGATTTCTATGAATTTTATGATAGACTTTATTCTTTAGGAAAGTGCTCGATTACAACAAGAACCAGTACCGGGTATCATTGCAACACCAGATGAACATAATGCTCGTTATTTTAAAGTTATTATTGATGGACCAAGTGAGGTAATAATGTAATTATGAAATAACTTGAATTTTTCAGAATTTTATTTTATTTTTAGAGTCCATATGAAGGTGGTAAATTCAAAGTAGAATTATTTTTACCTGATGAATATCCAATGGCGCCCCCTAAAGTTCGTTTTATGACAAAACTTTATCATCCCAATATTGATAAACTAGGACGAATTTGTCTAGATATTCTCAAAGGTACATAAAATATTAGATAATTTTTCTTTTTGTCTTTTTTTTTTTAATCTTATTTGTTTATAGAAAAATGGAGTCCAGCTTTACAAATTCGTACTGTTCTTTTATCTATTCAGGCTCTATTAAGTGCACCTAATCCGGATGATTTTTTGGATGCTGATGTAGCTGAAAAATGGAAAGCTGATGAAAAAGGAGCAAAATCAATGGGTAAGATGAAGAAATTTTATGTTCTCGTGATTAGAAACAAATCAAATTAAGTTTTCTTTTGAAAATGTTTTTCTCAAAAATAACATTTTTTTTCAACATATCAAACATTTCTAATTGAATTGTGAAACGGACTATGTTAATACATTCAAATGTCAAATTATATTGAATGCGGAAAGAGAGTTTTACATATCATGATTAACAGCTATCGATGACCGTGATTGATTAAATTTCTGAGGACAGACAATTGTAAATAAAGCAGTCTTTCTTGTGGATATCCATAGATGAAAAATTAAAAATAAGACAATCAAAGGTATCTGTTGAAATCAATAAAAATTGTTCTCCGTTTTGAAATTAAGAAATAATCAAATAACAGTATTTTTTGCCATCGAATTAATCTATGATACTTATAGAGGACATCATATACGCATAATGATAATTAATAATTGAAGTAGTCGTATATAGAAAAATATAACTTTCTTTTTCTATATTATTTTAGCTCGTGATTGGACTCAAAAATATGCACATGAAGTTTAGGAAACTAATACATACTGAACTTATTCGGATCATATTGCATCACAAATATTTTCAAAATATTAGGATGGTGAACATTTTTTTTCATATTTTTCTTTATATGTGTGTGTGTCTATACTTTCTTTTTCTTTCATCTTGTCATCTTTTTCTTCTTTTCGTCATCCAAAACAAAAAACAAAATACATGTTTTAACAAATAGCATTATATTTGTAGGTAATGACTGCACGCGACGTTCCTCATTCTTTAAAAAAAAAATATACTTTCTTCATGTCTCCTTCTTTTTCTTTTTCGATTATGATCATGAATGACTTTATATGAGAACATGAATAAAAAAAAAAATAAAGAACAGATAAATAAGCATAATGATTTTATCCTTAATTCTGTAATCGGAAAAAATTTTACAGAATTTATTACCATATTTCAAAAACGGACATGATTAATTGCGACATCATTAAAGTGTCGAATACACAAAATCTTTAATATAAAATTTCGTTTGATTTAATCATTGAATCTTGTAGGAATTGATAAATAACTGCGACAAAAAATGGATAGAAGATGAATTTCTATGCAAATATATCTATGAAACATTCAACCAGTCACGTTTTTTTTTTGTTATATATTTCACGGTTCATTGCTTCTTCAATAAGGCGTATAGAATAAAATTTGTTATCGACATCATCTTATGAAATTTTTTCTATCGAATAAATATACGTTTTGTGCTTAATCGAATTCGTATTTATTCTTTTGTCTTGATCAAATTTGAAATTTTATTTCTAAAATCTTTAATAGCAATTATAATAATAAATATCTATTGATTATGCCACAATTACTTGGTCAAATAATATTTCTAAAAGTACGTCGTGTAGTTCAACTTGCCATTTGTTTATTATTTCTTATTATTATTTTAACATATTACTTACGATGGTCATCAACATCAAACAATCGAATACATTTCTATGAAAATGCAATTGATAATCCATTTTTACCACAAGATGCATTTTATAATCGAAAATCTAATGATATAGTACAAGAACAATTAAATTATGGTCGACCAGATTTAGCGAAATATATTCATCTAGATTTAAAAGGTGCACCACCAAAAGCAAATAAATTTTATGAATCATTTTTTAATTTTCTGGAAAAATTACAAATGGGAATAAAAGGTGTTCTAATTGAATATGAAGATACACTTCCATTGCAAGGTAACCTTGTGAATGTAAGCATAAACAAAACAAAAAAATGAAACTATTGTAGGATCCTGCATTAGTACTATTGATTCAGTGTGTGATCCATAGAGCCCGTAAGGTTAATCTCGAACCGAAATTCGCTGATAAGATCATCGGGATTGGGACATTTTTGCTAAAATTGACTGAATTTTACGGTGATGGAGGACGGATGGCTTCGTTTTTGGAGATTAGTGACAAGAAAAAGAACAATAAAATGCTGAAACTTCGCTGAAGAAAAACGAAATATTTTAACGATTGGGGAGCTACTTCCCCTGAGAATTGTCTCAACCTTGATCGATAGTATCAAATCAGAAAACAAAGTAACGAATGCCCCATAATGAATAATTTTGTTGCAGTAAAACACAAACTCTTGAAGAGATCACATATCCACACCCTCTCTATTGAAAGATGTTGGACCCAACGAGCCCTAATAATCATCGTGCGTATCGACCTAACTATAAGAAGCAACTATCGTAGTTAGTATGCCAAGTAGCGGGTTTGTCGAGCTCATCAATCTGACTTGTCGCAAAACTCTGAACAATTGAAAATAAAGAAATTTTTTATTTAAAGATTTCGCATCATGGCGCTTATACAAAATCGGATATTGCACTAATACAAGAAGCTGCAAAAAAGCATGGAATTGAAATTATTCCACTTATTCAAACGTTTGGTCATTTAGAATGGATACTTAAATTAGACAGATTTAAATCATATCGTGATGATTTAAATTTACCAATGGTTATATCACCATGTCTTAATGATACTTATATTTTACTTGAAGGCTAGTTTTAAATTTTCTTTTTTATGAACAAAATTTTTCTGCAAATTTCTAAACTATTTAGATCTTTTACAACAAACACTTGTTATGCATCTTGATAGTAATATAATTCATATTGGTTGTGATGAAGTTATTTTAAAATATTCTAATCCTGCATGTCCTGAAACAGATATGAGCATATCTGAAATATATATTAAGTGAGTATGAAAAAAAAAAGATTAATGAAAAAAATCTATTCATTATTCTAAAGTCATATTCGACGTATTGTTAATATTGTCCGTAAAATTCGACCTGGAATTCGTGTACTTGTTTGGGATGATATTCTTCGAATTGATCAGTTTGTTAACAATCGCAAATTGGTAAGATTTAATAAGAATGATTATTTTTTTCATTGTAGAAACTTTTCTTCAGAAGATATTTACAGAAAATATCATTACATATGTTACAGTTAATAATTCTAACATCTGTGTATAACTGGAATGTTCTCTTGGCGAGATATTGAATTCTCAAAAATAAACATGAAATTCTTGAATCTTTCACTGAATACGAATGAGTTTTGAAAAATCTATGCTGCATGAAGAGAACATTCTAGTTACACATAGGTCAATCTATGAGCAAAATATTATCATTCAATTCTTTGGTGTATTATGTGAAACGAAAGGGGTTAATAATAAAAATAACGGACTATAAAGTACGAACAGAACCTTAACCAAAAAGAGATAATAAACCGAATACATATCCAGATAATGAACAATTTAGTCTTGATCTCAATGTATTATTTGACATGATTGCAGCTAGTCAAAACGAAAAAAAAATTATTTTAGCTTTAAGCAGCAAATATTCTCCATTGTAAATTTTTCATAGCAATATTTTCTCAGGAAATAACCAAATTTTTTTTTAAAAAGCTTAGAAGAAAAATGATAAGCAGGTAATCAGGCTCGATGGTCTATTCGTACCTTAGAGCTCAGTATTGCAAATCGTAGAGCTCATCGTGTTCAAAATTTTCAGGCTCGGAAACGACCTATTTCAAATTTGAGCCAATCACGATGGCTCTGTTTTGGAATTTATTTATGAGAAAAGTTTAAGTTGAACAATTTAAGGATGGAATTCTTTAAAGAAGGTTAGTTTAAGCTTTCATTTATACATATGATTTCAATTATTTGAATTCTATGTAAATTGACAAAGAAATATTTCTTAGAAATCGATTAACTATCAAAAATATATTTTTTTTAGCTTAATCAACTAAAAGGTCTTGTTGAACCTGTTTCATGGAACTATTTTCCAACATTTAATAATCAATATAAGTCTTCACGTGCATGGCAAACCTATCCCAAATTCTTTATAAATAATTGGATTGCAAGTGCATTTAAAGGTGGTCTTCATCGTTTTTCAATGATAACAAATACAACACATCATGTGTTAAATAATCGTGAATGGCTTCATTTTATAGCATCATCAGATTTTCGAAAAGATTCTTTTTCAGCTATTATACTTACTGGTTGGTCAAGATTTGATCATTTTATGCCATTATGTGATTTATTACCAACAGCTTATCCATCTCTTATATATAGTTTATATATTTTAAATACAGATAAATTTCTTGTTGATGATTCTATTCATAATTGTGAAGATTTATTAAGATCAATTCATAGAGATTCACAATTATGTGAATCATTACCAGGTACTATGTTATAAAAAGAGTTCTCGAGTTAATTTGTATATACTACATATATGTTAAGTTACTCTAAATATCTTGAAAAAATCAGCGTTAGTGACGTGACAGAGTACGAATATACAAAAGGAAAAAATGCTCTTATCATCAAATGAAAAGTTCAAAACACCTATTTCAATCAGTACTAATCCTTCTTCAGAATCTCTAATTGACGGCAAGATATAAATATTTGTTTCGGGACTTGATAGGATCTGTACAAGACGAGAATCTTTTACGTTGACATTTGCTATGAATATCTTATAATATTTCTCAAGCACAATTTACTGTATAAAATCACATATGTGGCATCCTAATTTAAGATAGACCACCAAATTCAGGGAGATCCTTTCACCACAGATACGATTTGTGCTGTAAAGTCTATCCTGAAAATTTTCGGATTTTTATTTCTCGTATGGTTAGAGAGGAGACTTCATCTATTTACTTTTAAATTAATTTGATAAAGAATTAAGGTCAAATGAAAAGTGGATATGTTCCGTTTTGTCTTAAATGATTCATATACATGTCTTTTATATGAATTAAATTTTATTTTTAGGTCTTTCTATTTGGTCAGGTATTTCATCTTTATCTATACATCTTCGAAGAATTCAAAATCGTTTAAAAATTTTGAATACAATTGCACCAGAATATAATCGAAAATATTTATTTGTACGTCGTCATGAACTTCATTCACGTTTATCTGAATTAAGATTTTTAGAAAAAGAATTATTATCAGTTAAAAAAACATTACATCGTCGTTTAACGGAACTTTATACAGAAGATGTTATTGATGAATGGTTTGGTCTTTATTTAATGCCTACAGTAAATGAAATCGATAAAACATTCGTTGAATTTTCACCTGTAGACAATAAAACATCATGGGAACGGCGACCATTGATCTAGTGGGAAAATGTGTTTGCGTTTTCTAATTATTAAGCAGAACTTTTATTATATTTTGTTTTGTTGGTTTTATAAACAATCGATAAGGTTTTCATTATAGTTCGTATTTAAGGATTATAGATTTTAAAGATTAATGAATTCGACTATTGAACATAATAACTATTCAGAATACTGTCTATGACAACATAGGCAAATTACAATTATCATGGCGTATATGTAGCGTTTTCGCTTTTTTCTTAAATCCTCTAAAATCTTCGTACTCGAAAAAAAACGAGTGTCATTTTTTTTCAAGATTCAGTTTGAAATAAAAACACCATAGATTCTATTTGCCGCAACAATGTTTCATCTTTCCTTTGATTGTCGCTTGCTTTATTCGATGCTCTTCATTCTTTTTATTACTTCTCAAGTTGTAGAGCACGAACCTTCTCTGATCATTCCGATATATATCTATCTGGCGCTTTCCGAATGGAGTCAAGCCATCACAATCATTCAAAAATATCCGAACGTCTCAAAGATTATTATGATCAATTCAAACAGTGGATCAGAAGCTCATGCCTGTCCTAACCGAGATTATTTGCAGGGGATTCAACAATTACGAAACCTTGACAGTGTTCGTATCATTGGATATGTATCAACAAATTATATCAAGATGCCATTAGAATCCGTTAAGGATCAAGTGGTTTGCTATTCCAGATGATCTCAATGCGGGGCATTTGTTTTCATACATGGCATTTTCTTCGATGCAGTCTCTGATCTTTCCGCTCATTTTTCCTACTATATCAATGCCTATCGTTACGTGAAGTCAAGGAAGGGATTCATCAATTACCATACCGTTGTAACGAATTCGGGTACAACTCTCTCCAATTCAATCTATCTTACCCCAAGTCAAACTTCGGACGTAACCGTGATCTTCGAAGAAGATGCCTCAAAATTAGCCTACATTTCGCGTGTTCAAATTAGTCCAAATGTATCTTCATCATCCCTGGCCACGATTGCTTATAATGTTCGGTCGAAAAGAAAAGCCATAAATGTTCTCCATCGAATTCGTTGCATTGGCGACGATTGGACGTACGTTGCCTACAATAATGGTTGGTCTACTCTGTCTGACTACTTCAAGGAACAAATTGTGAAAATTTTCTCAATGCGTGGACACATAGATATGCACTCCCTCATAAATACTATATCTTTATTATTAAATATCTAATACCTTTCAAGAGAACGGTTGTTTAAAATGACATACTCTCTCCTTCTTCTTTCCTGCTAAGAGATTCGTCAGATGACTAACATCGCTGAAAAGTGAACGTTATGATTGGAAGACGAAAACAGATCATTCTAATACTATAATATTTGAGGCTGTGCGGAGAAGTTTATAGGAGAAAGATTCAAGCATCCATCCGACGCGTTTTAAAGTTCAGCATGCGCAATGTAAACTTTGAATGGAGAGTTTAATCGAATTTTTTTTTGATCTCGTTGATATTTTATAGTTGAATTTGTCTTTCACATTGAATGATTTGTTAAGCATCTGATCCGCAGTAAAATTACTCTGGAACAAGAATTTGGTTAGTTATTGAATAATTTCGATTAGAGAATATGCTATAGATGATGTCTTGTTGTAAAAGTGCACGAATCATATAGTACATTTGATGCGTAGATAAAACGTTTGCTTGAATTATATGTTATTTTTCTTGGGTTTTCATAATGCCATAGGAATAGCTGTTGTCTGCGCATTTTCCATTTTGATTAATATATCTCGTGGAAATTTTAAAAAACACAATTGGAAATTAGTGTTGACGTGCAATTGACCATTTTATTCACGCAGTGAATATTACGAAAACGATATTCAATGTAACAAGCAAGACTGAGGTCATTTTCCAAAGAAACCTATGTTTCACTATTTTCCTCTATGGTACGATATTGATTCTCAATAATTTTCAACTAAATAGTGCCGCTTTTAGTTTAAAAAGCTTTCAGTGCAGTATCTCTTCAGTCGAAATAACGCACTCACGCCTTTTTCTTCCATTTTTTAAAATACTTTTTTTCTAGTCAATAGACCCAAAAATGGCACTAATACTATGTCCGGAGATATTTTAAAGGCGTTTCTTTTTACCATTAATTCTATCGTTTATCGTAAGAAAGAATCAAAAGAGAATTTATTGAGGGAAAACCAATGGACTTCAAATCGAAGTCTCTCTTGTTTCCAAGAGTCACTATGGTTGAGTACTTAATTTGTTTGGCATATACTATCAAGGTACTGTATTCGAGTCTCGAAGCCATCAAACATAGCATGATCTTGGACAATTCACTGACGACTGTTTGTCTCGGATCATCCGTACCATAGACCGAATCGAGTTGAGTTCCCGAGTATAGACTAAAAAAAATGCATCAGCCACTATTGATCATAATTTCGTTTTCATGTAGACATACACAGTTTTTCTTTCTTTCTTAGCTACCTCCATCACTATAGTTGTCAGATTTCAAAAGAGTTTTCTTTTACGAGTCGCATAGGTTAGTTAGGTTTCTCAAAAATCTAGTTGGCGAAGATTTGTGGATCTTTAAATGATCGATTGCTCACTCACTCCCTATTATGTGCATCAATTATAGATTCTCTCGTGGGATAAGCTGGATCTGAGGGTATCAAATGTTGAAAGCGTTGAAGTGCATGACACGTATGCATCTGATGTGAGTAAAATATATGAGAAGAGGACGGTGTGAAGATAATATAGAATAACCATTGAGAAAGTTCGTGATTTGATTTGAGCACAAACATTTTGAGTAGAAGTAGACAAAAACCCAACATGAAACGCCAAAATAAATTACAGTGTTATTATATTACTTTCGACTGTGCACATCAATCGAAACATTATTTCAATCCCTTGCTAGCATCACCCGATAAAAATATTATTTTGAGGTGTGTGAAGAGTCGAGTCCTGCATATTTAGGTCGACTTGACTCGGTTTCAGTCTATGATCCATACGATAGCATACTGACTACGTTGTGGCATTCACTAACTCATGTGTCTAGTATGTAGTTAGTCAATGTGTATGGGAAGTTCAAGCGATTGAGCAGAAGATCTCTAAATCAGGTCGGCCTTCTGCCTAAAGGTGTCTAATAACAGCATCCTATACCGTAACTTGGTCAAAAGACAGGGTATTCTTCGTCACATTGGTATTGAATTGATGGAACATTTCTTGTAGAAATAAGCAACCTCATTAAAATGTTCATCATGATTTTTTTCAAGTTCGAACAAAGTCGAACTTTTTCTACAGACAGGCAAAACAATAAAGCTTCACATATCTGCTGAGATGAGGTCGTCCAAAAAAACAAACAATGCCATTAATTTTCTTATGAATTTTCCAAACAATGAATGATCGTCAAAAAATTCCAGAAGACTTCATCCGACTTCACTATTGAAGTCTCAGTTGTTTATCGATTGAGATTTATTTCAATTCAAATGGAATATTAGATATATTATATGATTAAAAAACTACACAGTCATTAGTAGTTGTAATCAATAATAATTAATTGTTTGGAATGCAACAATAATTGTTTCCACAGTGTTCACTTCCGAGACCGGTATATATTTGCTCATGACTTTGACATTGTGGTCGGCACCATCCACGATTATTTCGACATGGACCGTTCGTTTCTATTAAAATGAATTATATTACGATGGTTCGCAAGTATTAGAAATAAAACTGCCTTAACTCGATGGAAAGAAAAAAATTGCTACAGACAACACTAATTCAAGAAAATAAACAAGTTTATGTTTGTATAAATCTCAGAATTTATTTGGTTTTATTGATAATTTTCAGAGTTTAATGGCGCTTTTTGACGGTTCTTGATGCAAACCGTAGCTCATTTTAGATGATACGTGGCCACAACTTGTTCATACTATTGTCGTGATACTTTCCTTATTCTATTTTTGATTTTGACATTTTTCTACAAATCAATATTAGACACTGCAAAATATACTCACCCCAATTATCTTTTATCTTGGTAATACCATATTCCACCAAGAGAGACACACCGTAAGCTGCAGCCAAGGCGGCATAAACTTCAGGAGCAACAGCCAAACCTACATATGGCAGTAAGCCGGCAGGTATAGCTTGTCGTTTGATGACTTGTCTTTGTTTCAATAGTTTTGGCTGATTATCGAATGCTTCAACAATCAACAACGACAATATTAGCACGAGGTAAAACCTACTCCTAATTTGAATTTTAGATCAGAGAAATTAAAAATTTAACAAAATTCATACCAAAGTAATTTATGCATAATTTGCGATTACAGAACTTATATTAGCTGAAAATGAAAAAAATAAAAATAAACATGCAAAAGTAGAACTTCACTCTAACTTATCTTATTACAATACTGGACAAATATGTTACATATTCAAAGATATCAATTTACTATCAAATACAGGGTAACCCTAAAGTCAGTTTACTCGAGAAAATGATTGAATATCCCAGCTATATTTTGATCATATGAGGTGATTCTTTGACCAAAGAAATCGTAATGTTCATAGATTAGATTTCAGTACCCATACAGCCATATACGATTTGACAGATTAACATACACTGTTGTAAAACTGAAAATATTAGGACGAGAGTGAATCTACCTTTAGTGGAAGTCCAGTTGGTGAATGACAGATTTCCAGCGTATTTCGGATAACTTCGGTGCAAAAATGGCGCGTTTACGATTATATTAAATATGAATCGAAGCAGTCGTAGCACATCATAAATAGTCAATATATGATATGTATACAATACGGTTAAAAGACGGACAGGCTTTCTGCTGGCGGCAATACGATGTAAATACAGATGTTTTCGATCCGTATCTATGTCGTTTACTGCCAGAAAGTTAGGTTTTTCCCCCTACTATTCACTGCTGAAGAACGAATCGTAAATGTTATCCGATTTTATTGAGCCGGGATAAGGCACTAGTGTTTTGAAGTTTTACATCATCCAGAAACCTTTTCAATCTTAATAGTAACTTGGAGAATACGACTGTAAGTACTTACGACCAGAAAGTGAAGGATCAATTAAACTAGTCTTACTTTAGGTATTCATATTAATATTTTTTTATTGCTTAAATGTACTTCTTTACGCATATATTCCACCAACCTAATCATGATTCTGTTTTTTCAAGTAGAAAGCAAATATTTTGATCAGATATTTGCGATCTAATAGTTACTTACATTCATTAATCAAACTTAATATATTATGTTAATAAATCAACTGCACTTGAAGGCATGAAACAATATTCATATTCAAAACTTTGCATTTTTTCGCATTTAAACATTTCTAATCATCATCGACGTATGAATGAAGAAGACGAACATTCTTGTCGCATTTTAATATCTATTTTCCTTGAGATAATAATCAGTGAATTGAAGGTAATGAAACTGCAAACTACGACTATTACATACAATAGAAGTTCTTGATGCGTTAAGTCTATTAGATCCATATAATAGATTTCGAGCACTTCAAAGAGTGGTATCTGATGATGGAGTGATAGTGATTGTTTTTGTACGGTGCTGTTTAAAACCAAGTTTTAGACAATGATAGATAATGGAAGGCGGGAAACTTTTATAGTAGTTTCTTAATGGCTATATGGTACCTAACATTGATATTTGTCCGACGCCATTTGTGATGTTATGATCAAGTTTCTACAAAACTATTTCAAATATAAATATTTTAACAGCAGCGTAAAATTTTTGTAATAGACATTGTCAGAAAGAGAGATTATCAAAATGACAGAATATACTTTTGCAGAAAAACTGCAAAAGTAAATTCTGTAAAAACTAATTTTATGTTGGCAAATACTGACATTATGCAATTACAATTTTAGCACTATTTAATAGTGACTATATGACGTAACCAAACGAATGTTTTTTCCATTCTTCGTATAGTGTTTATATAGGCGGTTTAAAACTAGCGAACTAATGTAGTTTGAGTGTGGGTGAAGACATGATTCGCATACACACCCATACCGCAGTCATTACTGTTTGTAATGGTAAGTGGGGTATCTGTCAGGAGCGAGAGATTTCAGCAGTGGGCATCTACAAGTAACTGGATGTGGGTGTGGGTGCCCTGTTCTTCGCTGTATCCACACCCATACCCTTCCTCTATGCTTTTTTAATCACCAATAAATAGTTTAACATTTATATCGCTGTTTTCATTTTTGTCCTATGAATATAATATAAAATTGCTACATCTATTGCATTTGTTGACTTCAAATGATAACTTATCAACTTCGTTTTTTCCACAAGTGTACATCGTTAAATAAAAAGAAATGATACGGTTGCTATGAAAATAAACATCCGAAGGGTGTAGGTGTGTGTGTCGGTGTTCTTTTTCGTCCCACCCACACCCTTTTTTTTAACTGATCTATCAGTTTACATTGTGATAAACAACCTATTCGAAACGATTTATGACTTTCATCAGTTTAAAATATATCTATTTTATAACCATTTGTTATCATAACTAGTAATGTGGTTTGCTTCTTTTTTTTTTTATTGAAGTGATATTCTATCTATTATAATTATTACTATTATTCATAGACTTTTTTCTTCTCTGGATATATTGTTTTTTAATCAACTTTAGTTACTTATGTCACCTTTCGTGTTTCATTATTGTTCATACTAGATCTGATTAAATATACACAATAATTGTTATATCAGATACTCATTTTGATATTTACCAAACAAAAGAATTTCATGTAAATCATGATTAATTCAAAAATGTCTCCGAAAAAATTGCAATTGAATACATAAAAAATAACTCATCCTATTAAAACGTATATTTGCAATACTTTATTTTTATCAATTGACTTATCACGTGGTCATTTACAATAGAAGGGAATTATTGATAATGCGATCATGATTTTCTTCATGTTTTTTCTTTTTATGGTTCTTTGAAGTCTTTAAAAGGGCAAAGTCTATGGGAGAAAAACCAAAATTGTGTTGTAATGAAATTCTTTGCATTATACTACTTCTAGACCACAATAAAGAATTTATTTGATAAGCGATGTTATACCTTGACATACAACCGCTTGAGATTTACCACAAAAGAACATAGCCAATGGTTGCAACTATAAATATCATCATTTGATGTGTGCTTATTTTGCCTTGCGTTTTTTTTTTATCTGCGGTTAAAGCAAAACATCATCTTTATATATTTAAAAACAAAGCAGAAAAGAATAGAAACTCAGTCTTACATCGTCAGCATAGATAAACAATGGATGCAAATAATAAAAAACCTTCAAATAAGCAACAAAACAAAAAAACAACAATACGAATTATTATAGAAGTGATTATTGTTATTATAATTCTCATAGTAACCATAATATTATATATCTATTGGAAAAAGTTAATTATTAATGGTGTACTGAAAGAAGTAGCACTTAAACCGGATTCATCAGGTTATAAAACATGGTTAAATCCGCCGACAACTATTACACAAACTTATCGCCTTTTTAATATAACTAATCCGACGGAAATTGTTACTGATCCTACTACGACAACAATAAATGTTCAAGAAACTCGACCATATTCATATTTATTATCTTCGACTAAACAAAATGTTCAATGGTCAGACGATTATAAATCAATTAGTTATTCAGTTCATCGATTATTTACTCGCCATCCAACTCAATTTGATCCATCATCTGTTAATGATAAAGGTGTGTTTATTGATCTTGTTCGAGCTATGTTTCGAGCACAATTTCAAAGTCAAGCAGTACCAGCATTTTATCATTTGGGTGGCATGAAAACATTTTATCATAGAAATGCTGTTGAACAATTAGAAGGATTTACTTCAGATTTATTTAATGTGGTTCGAAAAAAAATGACTGGACCAAATACAGCTAAGTCTGGCTTTATCTATCGTTATAATGGTAGTCGAGCATACAATTATACAATTAAATCAGGTATGAATATTTTTCGAATTATTCAAAGTCATTTTCTCAGTTCTCTATTTCTTATGACACAAAAAATTGCTTTCTAATTTGTATTATTAAATAAAATCTACTAATTACATATATTTGCATAAATGGAACATAATTATGGTGTCAAATTTTGTGATAGAAAAACTTGCTTGCTGATTGTAAAGAATGTGAATCCGTTGAGAGGCTAGCTGTGAAGGTCGAAGTAGATGATTCCCGAATCTATGGATGAACATGATAGAAATCTCCATGATGATTAACAAGATAGGAAAAATCCAACAATAGTGATGAGAGAGAGAGGAGAAATCCAAGTAACATTAGGAATATGAAGCAAAAAGAATCCCATATGAGTGGAAAGAAAAAAAGATGCATCATAATAGAAGCATCACGAGGTGAATCTTGACTATTCCGTGACACTGATCATACCTTCATAGCAAAATAGAGTCAAATAAAAGTTATTTTCATTTTACATTAAAAATGTCTGTTCGGAAATAATTCAATCTTAACATACAATTAGTAGAACAGAAAATTATGTATGTTCATTGTTGAATTTCAACAAGTTTCAATAATATAAGCATTATTTTTACTAAATAAATGTATAGCATTCATTCTTTGATGCTAAGTTGTAACCGGTTCGGTGTGGTCGGTCTTCACCGCTGGAAAATATTTTATAGACTGCAAAAACGAAGTTTAGAATAATAAATTATCACCATTCATCTATTAGCATTGCCAAAACCTTTTTGAAGTTTACGAGCTTAATCTAGTCTTTCATAAACTCTGGGAAAGTTTTGTAATCCGTTGAACGTTAATATATAAAAAAAGAATTTATAACAACAGTACTAGAGTATATTATTTCGCAATGGGTGACAAACTGTAGTCAAGATTTATGGAGAAAAAGGGTTTATGAAAAAGCAGATTCCGTTCTTATACATAGTAATGTTTATTATTCAACGCTTAGTATTTTTTACAGTGTAGATATGCGACTTTTCTTTGATATAACTTATTTGGAGTAAGTATATTTGTTCTTATCAAAATCTTGAAACAGTTTTATTTTTTTCTATTCATCAACATTGTCTTATTTGTTGAATCAAAATATTTCAACAACATGATCAAAGCTCTGTTATTTGAGCTAAACTTATATCATATATGTTTTGATAAAGATGAAATTTACATTTGGATCGTTTCTCGAAGAGATATGTTAGCTTTATTTGAAAAGATTGAGTGAGAAAATATAAGATTTGAAGTTTAGCATTTAGTTGATGAGTAAATTACTCTTATATCTCTTTCTGGAGATTTTTATTCTCGATCGGCCACTACATTGTTTCATTGAAGACATAGATTTTCATTTGGAAATAAATAGAAGGGCATCTTAATTTAAAACATACGCAATGTGATATGAAGAAGTCTTTAAATATTAATTAATACTATGTACAATAATATTGAATCATATGTTATGAATTTTTATTTCAGGTTTAATGGAAAAAGGTCAAGTACTTGCTTTTACCAGTGAAAACGTTCCATTTGCATTTTCTACAGAAAACTTGCATGGTGCTGTCATCTATGATGGTCTGACATTTGTACCAATGCTCTTCAAAAAACCATCATTCAATATTTTTCAACCTGATTTTTGTCGTCCAATTAATGTTAGATATAATAGAGTTCTATCTATGTTTGGAGGCATTCATGTTCATGAATATGTCATAAGATTAGTCGATTTCAGTCAATGTACAAATCCAAGTGATGTTAATACATGTCCAGAAGTTGATAAACTTGATGTGTCGAAATGTATATCTGCTTCACTTCCAGAAAAAACAATCTTTTTATCCAAAGCACATTTTTATGGAAGTAGTGATGAAACAAAGAAACAACTAAATATTGAAGGATTTACACCAACACGTGATCAACATGAAGCATTAATGTATTTTGACCCCTATTCTGGTACACCACTTCGTGCTCATAATCGTCTTCAACTTAATATTGAAGTTATCATTGACCCAATGCAAGAATCCAAGTCGGGATCTGATCTTGAACCGACAGGTCTTGAGGGGGTCAAACGTTTGGTACCGATCTTATGGATTGATCAAGAAGTTAATGTCAATCATGCAACTATTAATAAATTAAGAAGGGTTCATCTTGCTCTTCGTCATGGACAAACGTTTATCATCATATTAGCCATTGTTTTAATTGTCGTTATTATTGTTATTATAGAAATTGTGGGTAGACGAATGGCCAAAAATGAAACAAATGGACGTGCCAGTAGTCCTGAAACAGACACATTCCTTAAAAAAAAAGGAGATATTTAAAAAGAACAGAACTAATAATAATGCAAGACTCATTGATTATACTTTCCTTGCTACAATACTTTAATTTACTAATTGACCAGGCTTTTTTTATTCTATAGAATGCTGCTCTTACATTAGCATAAATTCTTGCTCAATCTGAAAACTTCATATTCAAGTTTTTGACTTCAGAACTTACAGTAAAATCTATGACTGAATAATAAACTAGGTAGTCAAAGAATTTAAGGTAGTAGCAATTCAAAGTATAAATCAGATATCTTATTCTTGAAGAATAATAAATTGAAAAACATTAACATTTATTAAGCAACTATATATAAAATAAGGAATAGAATTCATTAGTAACAAGAATATGACATTCAACCAGGAATTTTCTTGTATAATTATTTTTTAACAACAAAATTCGAGAAACTTTTTTTATTCATATTAAATGATCTAGAGATAGACTTTATTCTATATGATAATATTAGTCTTTTTTTTTTCAGGTGCAATCTAATACACTCCATTTCATACGATCTGTGTAATGACAGATATATTATTCTAATGATTGAGTTTTTGTTGATATACAATTGTATGTTGGATCTAGAGCTTAGGTTTGTTTTTCACTAATACTTGGCATTCTCTGTATTCATGAGCAAGTAAAGGAATCAAGGTATCTTGATTAACTTAAAAATTTTATACTTTTTTTTATGAGATAATTTCACAATGACGACTGTATTGTATTGGATTCATTCTTTAAAAACATATATCGTACTTTTACAATAAGAGTTTTTATCCAGAGTTAGCTTTTACATAGATTCGGTTTACTAATGATAGATACAAAAATGGAAAGTAAGATAAAAATTCGTCGTGCTAATAGATTATACTCCTTTCTATATTTATGCTACAAAGAAAACAGCGCAGTAATTCAATAAAGTTCCACACAGCAAAGCTACTTATTATTTGTTCGCAACGAAATGAATTGAATAGTATGAATTACAGCTCGGTCTCACTCAGTTTTATTTGAAATATCATAGGAAAGAAATTCGTTCTCCACTTCATCATATAATGTACAATTCTCCAGAACAATAAGATATAGGTGATTAAATTTTTAACTCGTATTAACAACAAAAAGTCGATATACGATATGAATGAAAACGAAATTTTCACCAGAAATAGACGAAGAAAATAAAAAGAAATAAAATTGTTTTATCTATCGTACAGTACTTTGAACAAATAGGCATGAAAAGAGGGACGAGGTAAAGATATATAATCAAATAGAACATTTCAAACCTTTACAAAATGAACTATTCTGTAGCATTTATCTTCTCATAAAATACGATTTTTTTACCATGCGAGCCTTATAATTTCGCCATGATGTTGAGGCACGTAGCTGCCATTAAGATTATATCTGTGACACTCAAAAAGGGGTAACATTATTAAAAATTGATAGCCATCAGAGCTAGAACCTCAATAGTATCAAACAGTTGCAATTCATTCATATTTACCTAATAGTTAGATGACTTATGAGGATGTGGGTGTGGGTGGGTGTAAGTGTAGGTATTCGTTACAAGAATACTCACAGCCACACCTTGACGACAGCGACGTAGTGGGCGACTTTGTTGACTCTTCTGGCGAAGACAATCAATATCGTTACTCACTTTCGCTATGAAAAAGAATTAACAAGCAAAATAAATAATATTGATATCATATCTAGCTTTCGATAACACATCAACGCCATAATTGACAATTATTTCATCGTTAAATGCTTTTCTATACTGCAACTATGTCCCATTCATAATAACTATTCCTATATACAAACAATCTTATAAACAACTTCTTGAAACATTCAGAACTTCGTAATATATATGCAGCTAACTTACGACCTTTTATATTTGGTGCAAAGAAAAATACTCCAGCACTAATCATCATATTGCTTCTACAACACAACAAACACTAAAAACTTCATAACATTTACTATCTAATCTTAAAGACAATTATCATCGACACTGCAAAAATGACTCCGTGTCTGAATCAAAAAGAGGAGAGAGAAAATTCAGAATATTCCGATATAGCTCATAAATGCCTTCATGCTTACAATGTGCATAACTGTTTTTCTTGAAAAGTTGATTCTTAACTATAGCGATTTACACTATTTAATGCAGAATTTAATTATCTATCGAATGGTATAATATATACATCCTTCGGAAAATGTAAAATTCTGTTGTTGATGTCTGGATCCTCAAAGTCACGAAAGTAGCGATTTTTCGCATTGATGAAATCGGAGAAAAGTTTGACGGAACAAGCTGACATTTATATAACTGACTATTGGCACTGTAGTGTACATTTACTAAGATTATGGAGTCAATCAATCTTTGCTTTCTAATTGGGCCGAAATGTCGATACAAAATATTCCCGTCCTTTGACTGTAGCAATACTATCATAATATCTATGAAAACTTCTCTTGTCATTGTTTTGTATTGTGTACATGCAATAAGCGAATTAATCATCAATGTATCGCACGAAAATGAAAGTGATGGACACAACCAAACCAACACAATTAAATTATCTTATTAAATTAAGACGGAAAATGTGATAATTACTTATATCTACAGCATGTGTTGCGATTATGGTCAGTGAAACATCAATGAAGTTGTAGAATATCAATAGCCGTTAGTTAGAACATACTAATTTACAGAATTAGGGTATTCATAGATTAAAAAAAGTCACAAGATGTGTGGATATAAAGATGATAAAATTCATGAGACTCACACCCACACCCTTATTGAAAAAATAGAACACATTATTGTAACAGTCCATGAAAATATGAATCTATGACAAAATTATTGATACAACAGTACTGGTATTGGATTATACAGAAAAAGTCTTTTGATATCATGTTAAAGAGTTTTGACGCATTTCCAATCGAATGGTATTATGCCAACGTGAGATTTCAATCAATGATCGTACACCTAACAGCTGCTCTCGTAACCAATCGACAAGTTCATCCTTTGAAACAGTTTTCTTTGGCTGGCCATTTTGACAATGCACATACAAAAATCGTAGATTAGGCATCATTTTGACCAAATAACATATCGATGATCGATGTGTTACACTTATGCGAAGTTCTTCACATTGCATAGCGAAAGACGATTGACTCAATCTCATACATTGCTCTTCATCGAATCCGTCAGACAGATTCCCTAGATCGATTTGTTTGATCAAAGCATGCTTTACTCCCAATAGTAGTTCTACGGCATGACCGCTATTGAGAAATATCCAGATGCATAATGACGATAAATGAGAGGCACGAGAAAGTAGCAATTGAAATTGTTTTATACATTCTTCATTAATATCATTCGCTTGTATCTCTAGTGAAGTCAAATGATCGAATGTTGGAACCATTGACCAAAAATAATCATCGATAGGAAGTCTTATTCTAATTTTTTCAGGTTTGTTAAATTGAATATCCGATAGTTGGCAAAATGTTGAACGCTCAACAAAGTACAGTAATTCACGTACACAATCATATGCCTGTAGATTTTTCTCTTGAGGACAAGTGGATTTTCCGAGTAATCGACCATCGACGGAAAAATTGTCAAAACCATACGGTAAAGTATAGACAAAAATCCATCCTCTCGTTGGATATGAATCACATCGAACAAACCATCAATGTTCATCAACCCAAAATGGACTTTGAAATGTGTTGAGTAATTGATCAGCTATTTCTTCGATCACGCCATTTATTTCACGCGTATATTTCATTCTAAAATGAAATGTTTTCAGTTTGGGTAAATGATTCGAAATAATCTGTTTCCAATCATGTCCATCCAGTAGATGATTGCAGCCCACTTTTAATCGACATAGATTGGACATCCATTGAAAAATCTCGGGTCTTAGATCAGTGTCGCTATCATATAACGATATCTCGAACTAAGTAATTGATGGAGCAGGCAACGTTAAGAATTGGATAAGACAATTGTTGACCAGTGATGTTGAAAAGCGTTGAAGATTGGGTGTATGTTCAAACAGAAGACCTAGTTTTAAAACATCATCCTTGACATAGAACACAAACAGATGTGTAACACTGGATGATGTCACACTAGGTACTGGAAAGCTGTCCAATGGCAACTGAAAATAATAATGGGTGAGTTTTGGTAAACTCCATATGCAGTTGATAAAAGGAAGTTCGGATAATGAAACCTTATCGAAATTCTTTCCCATAAGGCAATATTCGAGACTCAAATGAGTTAGGTTGACTAGGTGTGGTAATGTCAATATAATTTTATTGATGAAATCTTCATCCGAAAGATAATTTAATGATAATGATTTTAATCGAACAAATCGATCTAGTGAGAAATCATGACTGTTCAATCGACTAACTAATTCAGATGAATCACTCCTTTCTGGTAAATATAATGCCGGTACTTTATTAATCAAAGTTGGAAGATATTCTCGATAGACTGTATCGAAATTGCATGAGTATTTCGATCGAAAATCGAGACCATTGATGGTGAAATGACGAAAAAGAAGGAAATCAAATCGAGAATTGAGACGATGAAATGCATCGATCAGATGATTAGTAGAGAAATATTCGAACAAACAAAGTAATAATTCGTTGGCCAAAGATTTCAATATCATTTTTGTCTTCTTTTTCGGTATTCGTCAAAACAATTCAACGGCAAGCGATCTATATTCACGAACTATCTGAAAGAAAAATTCAGCTTTGACTATCATGACTTTCTTCGTCGATGTACAGATGAAGAAGAAATACAGTCATCAATTTGTTTTCGTAGTTTGACTTCGATCTTACAAGTTATTCATTTATGAAACCAAACAATGAAATAGATTGTCTGCGAACATCGAGAATTTATCGAGCGATCGATGGTCTTCTTTCGTTCGGCTGTCGATTAACGAATCAAATACACGAACGAACAAGAAGTTTCGTGAGTCACACTTATAAGCACAGTCTTATCTTATAAGACTTATATGCGTACAATATCGTCAAGAAGAAAAGAAGACATATGCCGATATAACGACCTTGCCATCTATTTGTTTGTTTCTTTGTCTCCTATTTTCACTTCTTCTCATGTTGCTCAAAATACACGATCAATGAACCAGTCGTCGTGCAGAGAATTCATTTGTCCTGTTGCGTAGTGACATAATATCATAATATCAACGAAATCGTTTATATCATTGGTTATGACTGTCATCATTGAAAAAAGAATTCACGACATTACTATGATATGATAGAGGAGAAGGAGATGTCTCTACTCTCCATACCAAGAATGAAATTTTATGGATAGATGAAGAAGTCTCTGATCAATAAATAAATGCTGGAAACTTTCAGATCTTTGAATTTTTTCGTTCATTGAATTGGAAGACATTCTTTGAAAAAAACAACAACAATATTGGTTCAGTCTACTTGCTGCATCCTGGCAGAAATCTGTTCAAGGCTCATTTCGACCGAAAAAAGTTTAAGTTTTCAGACCTTGTGATGAATTTTACAGATGTGTTTTTGTGTTTGAAAAAAAACACTTCCTATAACTTCTAAGAGCTTATAGACTTTGAATGATTTTACAAGCTTGCTGGTTTTACTTTGAATTTCCTTCTGAAAAAATAGGTGAATGAAAATATAATAGTTAGATAGACAGATAAAAAGTTCAATAACTTTTTAGTTTTTTCATGTTATTCTGTGTAACGCAAGCCAGTTTTGCATGAGCTTATTACTTATTCTACTAATAATAGATTTGGTGATCATATGTATGATTTTTGATGATCAAAAATATTCATATTCAAATTTATTTCATTCACACTGTGTATTGTAAAGAAAAGAAAGTGATTTTTTCTCTAACACACTGCTTTATCCTTTAAACTCCGTCAGTTATCCAATGTAGATGTACCACACGATGCAATGTATTCAAACTTTCTCAATTATATATAATAGTTAATAATGAAAGAAAACTATGTAATATAGAAACAAAAAAAGATAAAAGGAGGATTTAATTAACTCTCAATGTGTACCATTCTGACGGAATTTTCCTTCAAAGCCATCTTGTAACCTTATTGCCTCATTCTGTATTTTATGTTTTCGTATGACTCATGAATGTTGTTGACATTCATATTAACTGAGCATTTCTTTCTCCATGATTTGAATGTGGGGTGTAGGTATCAGGGTTGGAACCGGTACCGGACCGGACCGGTAGATACTAGAATTTCACCGGTTGAAAGTTTGGAAAAATCTTCTTTGTTAACCCTGTTTTTGGTCATAAAAATCAAGGTGTTATATGTTTTTTTTGTCGCAATGCGTAAAGTGCTCAAAACATATGTTATATTAATCATTTTTCTGAGATTCTCTTTAAAAAGAGTTATTATGATGAGTGCCTTTTCCATCGTCCCGTTTAATACATTTATTACGCAATTGGAAAGAGAGCCGATTCCTTCGTTTCTGTGCTTTGATCGTCTCTATTGACATAAATTTGAGCTGTATTCGAGCATTTTTAGTCGAAGTATGGATAATATTAGTACAATATTACAGTAGAACTAGTGAGATTAACCTTCGCATATCTCTGCTCAAGAGGCTTGGAAAACCAATTATTTACTGGTATTTTAATAGCTCATTGTGAGCTATCGTTTAAATGCATATTTGATCAAAATCGATCTGACAGTTATAGACTTTCCATGGTCAGGAAAATTCCGCCTTCTTAGATGGATTTAATTGAATAGTGAATATATCAAACAACCCTTTTAATTGACTATAGTCTGCACTTTATTGAATAAAACATTGCTCGTTATACATCCTAAGTTTGAATGAACATTTTTTAAAAAATCAAAAGATATTTGCAATCAAAGGCAGGTAAGTGACTTTTTGAGTCACTATGTACAGATAAATCAGTATTTTAATTGACTCACCCTAATTGTAGAGAATCGTTTCAATTGAATTATCGCATTTGAATGGAACATCACTTTATTTCACAGAAACATTTGCTTCTCAGAAATTCAAGAAAAGAAATATACAAGAAGTATTTCATATGACTCGTTTTATTGATAAAACTAGAATATGCTCTTTTCAGTACAGAATACATAAATAAAATGCCACGTTTTATTCCCATCAATATTGCATTAACGAACTGATAAATTTATAGGATTTTAAGTCAAAGGTTGCACAGTATTTAATCTAGTAAACTTTTGCTTGATAGAATCGCATACTTCAGGCAGTCCGATAAGACACATGAATGGACAGAAAAGACAAGGAAAGTACTGGGTGTACGTGAAAATAGAGAAAGCTAATTCAATAGCAGATGGATCTGGAATAATCAGTGGAACTACGAAACAGACCACACTAGGAATCCAAACAATTAGATACATAATAGAGACGGATGCTAGCTGAACAACCATTTTACGATTGCGTCGCCAAATTCCTCGTTGACCTGCTCGACGTTTTTGCAAAAGAACACGAACAATAAGTACCGTTGTTGCAACAATACTAACAATAACGGGCGTGCAGATGTTTGAAAACCAATCATACAAGCCAAGACCAAACTGTCAAAAAAAGTAATCAAATTGTAATATTTTCTTTTCTTTAATATTTAGAAAAGAAGTCGGATATGTATAATGTTAGTACGCATGAGAATCACGACAAATTTTCAATATGTAGCATTAGTACACTACATGAAAAATTCAAGCGGCTAGCTACCCCACCTAAGCACCAAATTTTACTACAAGCTGTTAAAAAGATGAAAAAAACCGAATTCACAACTTGCGAAAAAAAACAGCTAAAGAATCGAATTTCTCATTTCTCGAAACCTGAGGTCAAGTTTTATTAAAAAGCAATCTTTATTTTTGAAAAAATAGGCATATGTTGATTAGAAAAACAATGAATTAAAACAACTGCGACTGTCACTCATAATTATCAAGTTAATTTTCTATCTGCTGACAAATGTGTATGGGTATTGCAGCACCTTCAGAGAGTCCTGCAAGTCGATCCGACGGACAGATAGACGCGAATTACACTTTCATATTTCTGGCTCATCTCTTCAAGCGTAATCGACTACTCACTATGTTCTCCACTGTGATTGATAACACATCAATGTATCCTGAAACTGTTGATTCATTTTATCTATAAAAATCCCTACCGATGGCTTAAACAATTCTGAAATGATTGTATAACTTACCGTTCTTCTATAAAATAAAGACGGCTCTATAAGAACAGAGATAGACGATTGCACTTACATACTTCAAACTAAATGTTAAATTCTACATTACACTGTGTCAAATAAAACTAAGAAGTGAGGATCAGAGGTCCAACCAGGCCGCATTTTTGCAGGCCTGGCCGGCCTATGACAGGCCTCTGAATTCCAAGCCTGCCTGTGCCTGCTAACTTATTTGTTTGGCCTGGCCTGCCTGCCTGGCATTTTCTTCGGCCTACCTGGCCTGCCTGGAAAGGCCTGTCTATTTTTCTTTTATGCCAATACCATTACCAGGGGTGTCGCAAGCAACCNCGTCACATTATATTTTTGAAATTCAAATGCTTGTTTGACAAATATGTCTGCTTCTACAGTTTTCGTATTTCAAAGGAGTCGATGAACGTTTTCATGGAATTGAAAAAAATAAAAATGTGATTTTAAATACTCAACTAGATAAACCGTGAATGTTTCGAAATGAATAATAGTGGCTATAATATATAAATATTGATAAACGAAAATCCAATTAAATTTGCTCTACTTTATCAAAACAGTACGTGATTCTTTCTCTTTTCGTTTTTTTCGATGCTTTATAGATAAATTACAGATTTAAAAAAAAGATCTATGAGAGAGGAATCGTCTTGCTCATCATTATTACGACGTATTCATCATCTGCGTCGCCGAGATGCTTGGAAGATGTTTGTTAAAGACGCTCGACCAGAATGCACATTTTCGCTCTGTTGCTTCTTTCTACTCCTGATATTTCAATGTCCTAATCGAGTGTACAATGCGTGGAAAGGTCCATTTCACATGAATCAAAATCAATTTCAGAATCATTTAGAATTTAACTATAGATTTTTGGAATACAAGTCATTTTCGCCTCGTTGATTTTTTTTTCGACCTGAATATGTTCAAATCGAATTGGGTAATAATGCAATTGATGAAAATGATGAAAATATCGTTCGAAAGTTCCAAGATAGCTTATGGTACGGACAATCCTTGTATACATTCAATCTGATCACGAAACCGACAATTAACACGCCAGATAAGGCAGTGTTTGTTAAATTTCTTGGAGATGAGCAATTGTACTACGAAATGCGTTATCCATATCAATTTCAATCTTTAAGTTTTGATACACTTCACTGTATTATTAGACAACTCAATATTACTCCAACTGTATTTGAAATGTGGCTAGAAAAATCGATGCACATCGAACAAATCGAACAGATTTATGATCAAAATACAACAATTTTCAACGAAAAAGTAATAAAAAGATGTGGTATTCTCATGGGATATTTCTATAAACCTAAAAATGAATATCCTTATATGAGATACGAATATGAATAATATAAATCTAGTAACTATCTTCGAATATTCGAGGTTTCATCTTCATATACTACTTATGTATCTCATATTGTGGTTGTTATATGGATATGTGTGACAATCCGTTGTATCGTACGTGTCCTTCTTGCCACTATCTCAGTCTTTCGTTCATCACAGCCAATTGTACACTCTTCTATTCAGGAACAAATGGGAATAATGGGTATTTCCTCTTTAGAATATTTAGACAATTGTTTTTTAAATGCAACTTACGAGAATAATTATCAAGATTGTTTGTTTATCGTGTGCAACAAATATCTCGTTATGGTGACCGTAGGTTTTAATGAGACCTCTGAAAAAATACTTCGACAATTCTATAATATTGCTCCACTCATTATTATTCCTCTTGATAGTATTAGTGACGTCAGGTCGAATCGTATTGTATTTCGATATAATGGTTGTACTCACATCATTTCTTATCCTACGCACATACATAATATCAATTTCAATCCGGCACCTTGGTTACATGAACGATTGATAGAGATCAGTGATCAATATCGAAATAAGTATGTTTGAAATTTCGCTTGAGTTGTGACGAAGAAAAGATTTTGAATTACTGCGTCTCTTTTTCAGTTGGGAACAAAACAAGGAAATATACGACGAAGAAAAACGACAGCGCCTATTCGAACGTGTAGTTCAAGAAGAAAATCGATATTTGCATTATCAATTTAGGAACGCAATTAGTCGAATATTGTCACGCTCAATACCAGCATCGCCTCGTTTCATCGCACAGTTTTGTTTAGCCGGTTGGAAAATAGTCAGTAATGATCTGGTCGATGAAACGTGCAGCATCTGTCTTGAGGGTTTTCGATTGAATCAAACCTTTACGCAATGGCCATGTGAAGCTAAACACATATTTCATTACAATTGTATGCTAGACGCCTTAAGAGCAGGAAATAAGTGTTCTTTATGTCGACATCCTGTTGAAGCAGCGATTATGCCCATTATACAAGTTGTTCTCCAATTACTGCCAGCAAGAGTTAGGTCTAATAATACATCGACTTAAAAATAAAAACGGTTTTTGCACTAATGCATCATTTTGCCAATCAGCATTTTTTTTATTATAGCCTTTTCAATATATCAATTATAATTAGGGTGTGGGTGTGGGTCAGAGACTGACGGGACGATCAGAAACTGTCCCGGCAAGGCCCGCCGGGAGTTGTTCAGAGACTGTCTCCCGTCCCGTCCCGTCCCACCTAAATATTTTCACTCCCGTCCCGTCCCGCATTCCGCTAAATTTTTTTCAATCTCGCCCCGGCTAATCCCGCGGGCATGTTTTCGCCAAAAGTAGACAGCGTATATATATATATATATATTCAGTTATTATACAACCAAAAAGTGTTACACAGCAAGAAATGTGGGTGTGGGTGTGGGTGTGGGTGTGGGTGTAAACTATTGTATTCGTCCATACACACATCCACACACACATCCCACACCCCACACTCACACCCACACCCACACCCTCGACGTTTATTCATTTATTTCTTATAAAAGTCAAACTAGTCTCATATATATCTATACTATATTGCCTTGAAAATCTTGTTCAATTTTTTTGAACTCGTCAATAGTTATTAGTATTCATGCTCATGTATACCTAGTAGTTATCTAATGATCATTATATGTTTCCTTATTTCTAACAACACTACTGTTCAGCAGACGATCGAACGGCGAAGAAGTTCGCCTTATAAAGTAAATCATATACATTCGAATGATACATCTGAAAATACACTTTTGTATGTCCATGTATGTTTACTACATACAGAATATTTTGTAAGTCTTGAGGGTCGACAAAATTAGTGTGTATCCAGACATAGAATGACTTCCAACGAAATAATTATTATATGAGTATAAAGTACTTTTGTCAATTTTGATAATATCTACTCATTTAATAATACAGATATATATATATATATGAGAATGCCACGAAAATTTTTTCTCAATCGATCAACAAAATAATCTATTAAGAAAATAAAAAACACTCTTCTGTTTATCTGATTCCACAAAAACATCATGTTATTGTTACTCCTTCATTGTTCACCACTTTCTATTAATCAAGTAAATTTCTTAGAAATTTTATCAATCATTGTCATCTGTTTTTCTTGTTCTATATTCAATCTAGTTTTTATCTGTTAAAAGTTGAACTGGTTCTTTTAAAATCTTTCATACATTTTTAACAAGTCATGCGTCATCAAATCTAGCATGACTTTTTTGAGGCAAAGCTCGATTATTAAAAAACTCATCAATAGGTAAAAATACAATCTTTGCTCTTTATTTTTAGGTTTTTTGCGTGGGATGTTGTCATATATTTTATCCACTTGAATATGGTTCTAGAGCACATAGCTTCGCTGAAAATTTAATCAGTGAATCATTATAAGAGCTGAAAAAGATAAATAATTATTAATTCCTACTACACTATGTTGAAAGTTCATGTTTATATTTTATTACTAAAAAAAAAGAAGATAAGATTCATGAATATATCATTTGAAAGATTGATACGAATAGTAGAGGCTCATATGAAACAAATTGAACTACGAGTTATTTTCTGAAGGCATATCGACTAATTTTGTTTCGTCTCAAGACTTCATGAAATATCCTGTATACTTTGCTTCTTTTATTATTCTAAAATTGTCTCACATGCACAAGGGTGATTTCTCTACAAAAGCGTTCATAAATGCTCGCATGCAGTGACAATATTAAACACCCACACGCACAAAATTTCATATATGTAAACGTGAATATAGTTTGCTCTGTGATGCTTTTCCCAGTATACCATACTACAGCGATTCATGCATCCACACAATTGTTTAAAGTTTTCCCGTTAGACTGAGTTATGGCTTTATAACAATCACATATATAAAAAAAAAAACTATTTATTCTTTAACAAGAACTCTTCTATTGAATATTTCAATTATTTGATGACTTCGTCTTGTCAATCATAATATTACAAATGAAGGCGCACAATATTTTTCTCAAAATTTTAAAGAAAAATAGTTCAGTTACTTTAGTAAGAGTCGATGAAAAAATGAAAATATATCTGAAAATAGAAAAGAAAAACTTTGACAAATGTCTATATATCTACATTCTTGTAATTTGACTGTATAATAAAACATACTTGAAACATTACTGATTTATTATTTTCTGCTATTGAATTTTAATTTTTTTTAAATAAAAAAAAAGATTATTAATACACGATTTATATTTTTTTTCAAAGTAAAACGATTTCCAGAGAACTAACAATAAAAATCTGAGATTCTATTTTCTTTAATTTGTTCACGCTCAAAAAAAAAAAACTTTCATACTCATCATCTTTGAATAACAGACAAAACGATGATACACGCGAGGTTGTGTCATAGTGCGGTCTCCTAAAATGACATAGGATCATAATGTCACAAAAGTATCTAGAAATTTTGTTCTGTTGACCACTTGCTTTTCTTTCACAGTAGATCTTAGAATTAAATTCAACATTTTTTTCCAAGATAATTTTCTGAGCTTTGTTTGCTAATAAAAAAGATTCATATATCCCATCAGTGGCGGCAGAGCCATTAGGCTTGGGGAGGCTCAAGCTTCCCCTAAAAATAGGTAGGGGAGACTTGGGGAGGCTCATATTTTGAAAAAAAAATCACAGATCTTAGCATGGATTTATATTTAGTATGCGAAAATTCTTTGAACAATAGTATGTTCAACCTCATATTAGATAGCACGATAAGCGGCACACCAATTGCGTTTAAGAAAGCTCAAGTCTTAGTGAAAAACCAAGAAGGACATCTGAGAGAGACTCGATATTTAAGAAAACTTTAGGAACGTCATTCCGAATTTGAGGGTGAATGTCACAAAATGTTACCAACATAGCTTATATTGCACGTATCTTCTCATAAACAAATGCTAAATTCTTGACTTTTTTCAAAGGATACGTTGTCGACAGTGTCTAAAATAACTTTTAAAAAGTCTCGTTAGCTTAATGTATGAAATAATATCTGTTTTTTTGCATCTGTTTTCCTTAAAAAAATGATAAAAATATGGATTTCTTATATAGATATGTGATTAAACTCTTCACAATATTCATAGAAAAAGGTTTTCCTGCTTAATGATAATAAATTTGGAGAAGGGAAAAAGAAAAACTGTATGACACATTCTAATTTTTCATAATAACAGTAAACTGAACGCTACTAAAAAGACCGAATTTTTATCAAAACCAAGTTTAATGTATTAAAACACTATTAAATGCAATGGTAATACCAGAATGATACGTTTCGTGTTTGAAGATCGCCTTAAAGACTTAAAAGTGAACAGTCAGACGATTACTCGTTTAAATACTGGAGGAAATTTAATTTAGAAGAGTGAAAAATATAGTATCTTGCATGTCTTTATTTTCAGTTCTCTCAAAATCAATTAAGACAACTAAAGAGAACATTTTGCTTCTTTAAAAACAGATTCAAGTTTTCAAGATTTTTGTGTGAAAAATATGTATGACAAATATTTTTATTAATTTCAACATGATACGACATAGCAATGTTTTATATATACTATCTTTCATTATTGTAAGAACTCATCAGGATAGGTGGACAAGACGTTGTGATGCATTGTTGTAGAGAATTCAACAACAACGTCTATATTTCATTTTGTCGAAACTTTTCTGAAAGTTCCTGTACTTAGGTACTTCTTTCATCGTCAACTGAACGAAATTGAGGCAAACACGAGCATATGACACCGAAGATAAAAGTAGACAAGACTTCAGATGAAGAACAGTTGAAAGATGAACGCTTATTCTTGCAAATCATGGATTTTTTTTTAGTAAAGTTATATTATGTTCTATCCTATGAAATAGAGAAATTTTTTAATTAAAATGAATACTGGAAATTCAAAAAAAAAATAAACCACGAAGGATTTTCAACTTCCAGGGGACATCTTTCGACAACGCTCCTAGATTATATCATTCGCCTATAGAAGGATATATATGTCAAATAGATGCTGCTCAAAAACACATTGAGACATTTGATATCTCTTGATAAAAGTTAAAGTGGAAAAGCTAGAAAATATCCCTCCCCGAACATCACCTTCTTATCATTCCTGAGAANGAATGAAAATCCCAAGCGTCTTCAATATATATAATTATTTATCTATTTATTTTTTCTAAATATATTTTTACAGTATCAACGTATTTGTAACATCGGCTATAGTTGTTTTTGTTTTTCTAACAGTACAAATCTATAGTGACAAAATAAATGAGTTTCTTTTACTGTACCAATCATGGGAATAAAATAAGAATTTTAATTGACAGAAAAATTGCAAGTCAGCAGCAGATCTTTCTCTTAATATGAGTTCATGTATCAATAATTTTCCTTTCTTTTCGTACAACTACATATGACGATCTTTTCCTTTTCTGTCAAATATGCCTTCTGTCCGACTTTCTTCTATGATCTACTATATATTTTTCTTTGATTGATTCGTCTTTTATGAGATTTTACTATCCTGTTGTATTGCTTTATATATTTGTCAGATATCGATTTGTCAATTCGCTGCAAAAAAGAGAATCAGAAATAGAGAACGTTATAGAAATGAGATTAACATATAATAACTATCGTTAGATTGAGTTTAGACAGATATTATGTAATGGAAGAGTAGGTTCACACTAATCCCTACATCTCCATCCGTATTCTTACGCATGTGCATGCATGTTTGAGGGTCAGATATAACGTAGTCAAACATTAAGCGATTTCTTATTGGATTATTATTATTACCACATAAATAACTATTAATAGATTCTATTCGGAGCTTAGGGTGGCGAAATCGTTTTTCCCTCTCCTTTTTCGTCAATCGACCAAGGAAAAATATGCTGACATTAGATCGTTTTGTTTAAATAAATATGCCGATAAATATTTAAAATAATGAAGAAAATATTTTACAAACTTAGATAGATATAATTATTTCTTTGCATTCATTGCCTATGTTCTTTTTTTTTTTGTTAGATGAATCATTGATTAGACTTTATCAAATAATTATATCAGAAACTTTCACTAACACGTAGTAAACACAATTAGTTACAAGTCACTGAATACATTAAGACCTGTTGCCTTCGTCACGTGGCTGAAATATTTTGTTTTTTGAAAAATTTGTTTTCATTGTTCAACCATGAATGTCTGTGAATAAGTAATACTGACAATGAAGAAAAAAGAACTTGTAGAGTCGTTCACATTTATCGCTATTATTCATCTTGCTCTAAACAGAACTTTTATTTTTGTACGCAAATATTGATTGATGAAACACGCGGTAAAATTCATTTTTTTCGTATCAATCAAGTGCGTGTTTTGTTCTGTTTTATAGACAAATTACACACATTTGAACTAAATTTATGAGAGAGGAATCGTCTTGCTCATCATTGTTACGGCGTATTCATAAGCAACGTCGTCGAGATACTTGGAATACATTCGTTGAACGTATCAAAGCTTTATGCTTGCAATTCGGTTGGCTTTTCTTTATGTTGTCGGTATCCCAATGCCATAATAGAGTGTACAATACATGGAAAGGTCCATTTTCAATGAACTTAAGTCAGTTTCAGGAACATTTAGAATTCAATTATAAATATCTAAACTATAAAGAATTTTCATATCGTTGGTTTTTCTTTCGACCTGAATATGTTCAAATAGAATTGGGTCAAAATGCACTTGGTACAAGCGCTGCATGTGCCTTTCAAATCTTACACAATAACTATTGGTACGGAAAATCGTTATATGTATTTCATCACGTGACAGAACCAAGTATTAATACACCAGAAACGACACTGTACATTAGATTTCCTGCAGATGAACAATCCTACTACCGAGTGCGTTATCTATATCAATTTGAATCTTTTAGTTTTGATACACTTAAGTGCATTGTCGAACAAGTCAACATTTTTTCAACAGAACTTAGTCTGTCGTTCGCAAAATCAATGTATATCAAAAACATTGAACAGATTTATGATCAAAATGCAACAGTATTTAACAAGAAAGTAATAAAAACATGTGGCATTCTAATTGGATACTTTTGTAGGCCCAAAAATGAATATCCTTATATGAGATACGAAGACGAATACTATAAATCTAGCAATCGATTTCGAATATTCGATATTTCGTCTTCATATATTACTTATATGTCTCATGTTGCGGTTGTTCTATTCATATGTTATTTATTCAAATTTCTCGTAGATGTCTTTCTTATTTTCAGTTCATTCGTTTGTGTATTGCGACCAATTCTGAATTCTTCTATTCAGGAACAAATGAGAAGAATAGACATTTTCTCTTTAGAGCAGTTAGACCAACTCTTGTTAAATACAACTTACGAGAATAATTATCAAGATTGTCTATTTATCGTGCACGACAAATATCTCGTCATGTCAATGATAGATTTTGGCGAAATTTCTGAAAAGGTTCTTCGACAATTTTATGACTGTACTCCGTTCATTATCATTCCTATTGATAATATTATTAATGTCAGATCGATTGGTATCATCTGCCATAATAATAATTTTAGTCAATACATTTCTTTTTCCACATACATACATAATATTAATTTCAATCCAGCACCTTGGTTACATAAACGATTGATATCCCTTAATGATCAATATCAACATAAGTATGTTTGAACTTTTGCTTGACTTGTGAAGAGAAAATGAATTTGAATTACACTATATTGTTTTTAGTTGGAAACAAAACAAGGATTTATATTGTGAAGAAGAACAAGGACAACGCTTATTGGAACGTATAATTGAAGAAGAAACTCAATATCAGCAGTATCAATGCAGAAACAGAATCAGTCAAGTATTTTTATACTCAACGCCAGCATCATCTCGATTCATTGCACAATTTCGCTTAGATGGCCGTAAAATAATCAGTAATGATCTGCTCAACAAAAACTGCAGCATTTGTCTGGAAGACTTAAAATTAAATCAATTCTTCGCCCAATGGCCGTGTGAAGCTAAACATACATTTCATTACCATTGTATGTTGGATGCTTTAAGAACAGGAAATAAGTGTCCTTTATGTCGTCATCCTGTTGAAGAAGCAAATTTACCTAATATGCAAGCTGCTATTCACTTCATACTAGAAAGAATGACATTTAATGGATTCGCTTGAAAAAAATAACATTTCGTTTTCAATAATGTACCTCTTTGTCAATTAGAGTTTCTATGCGTTATAAAGACAGTTTTGCATGCTTAGGATTTTACTAGTTATTAAAAATCAAGCTGAGAAAGAGTTCATACAACTTGTGTTCGATTCTATATTGATTTTATTCTATTAAAATCTATTTTACCCAATAAATTTTGTTAATAAATCATTGTCAGTCGTAGATATGCCTAGCAACTAATATCATAATTTCATTCTGACTAAGCAAATCATCAAATGGCCTTGACTTGGATCTGAATGTGGGTATGTGTTAATAGAAACACTCATATCGTCAAATCTTCAATTAGGTAAGATGTTTTTTGGAGATACTTGAAGAGAAGTTGTCGGCAATATTTTTTAGATTTCATTAAGCAATCATTTTTTATTTATGATTAACAAAATATGTGAATCTAAGTTGATTGAATGCATACAAATTGGCATCCATTGAACACTCTCGAACATTTCTTGTACACTTCATGTGCTGAATTGCAACAAGCTATTGTGAAATTATACATCTCCCTTTAGAAGACATTTCTGGAAAGAATTCTTATTCTTGAAATAGTGGAATTGTACCGTTCTCAGTTTCAGTAATATTATGTGTTCATTTGAATACTTTTTATGAGTTATTGTAAAGAAAAATGCCACAAAATGAAATATTGTTTCTCAGAAAAATCTTTCGGCATGATTTCTATAGAGTATACTGTGAGATACGTTGAATTGATTTTCATCGTAAATAAGAACCCACAGTAGAGTATGCCAAGTTCTTTGTCACCATCTGTAGGACAAACTGGAGAGTGAGGAGAGATTCACTTTTCTTACTATATCAGTCAGCAGTCGTTTTCAATGGTGTTTCATAAAGTCGCTTTATAGTACTGTTTAAACTGGAAAAGAAAAAAACTGGTGAGAAAAATTCTAGAAGAACATCATTTAATAAATGGAAGGCAGTTGTTTTCACGTTATCGAAAAGTAGTATTTTTTTCTTAAAAATGACGTACAGTCAAGTGATCATGAAAAAGACAGCATTTTTCGACCATTTCAATTGCATAGACAATTTTTATTGTTCTTAAATAATATTACATTTTTCTCTATTGTTATTTTGTTTCTTTAATTTATCAAGATCAATACCGAAATAGTAACACTTGTTCGAGTTACATATGGGCATGGTCAATCGTTACGAAATTTCTTTTTTTTACAATACAACGTCTATATATCATTAAGGACAAAAGCGAACTCTGTGATTTTTATCATAGATAAAGATCATTAAGATCTATTACTAGTAAAAATTTTATTGATTTCTCTCTAGTCACAGCTGAGTTATTCAACAAATACTGACCGTTAAGGAATTTCAAAAAATGGAAATTTTTTTGAGGGTGGAGCGAGAGTTCAGCATCTTACTACGAAACGAAACGGTATACAAATAAACGCTTAACACACAAGTTATTCAGTTTTCCACAAGCTTTCAGAATGTCAGCTCATTTATTAACAACCATGATTGTATAGAACAAAAAACTAAAAAATACTGTCCGTTAGGGAATTTCGTCATTTTTTGACGTTTCAAACTCGAAGGTTTAAGGATCTAAAATTTTCAAATTATCGTGATAAAAATATATCTTCTCCTGATCCACGAACGGTACAAAGATAGTTTTATCGTTTTATCAATTAAGTTTTATTCTCACAACGAAAGCATATAAAAACGGCTGACCATTTTTCAGACAAAAATGCAATTAAACAAAACTCAAAATCATGGGTTTTTGGTGAAATTAGTCAATAAATTTGCTTTCTTGGTATATAACGAAAGAAAGTTTGGGTTTCTATCACTCACCAATAAGGTATCTCACAGCTTACAACATGTTTGATAATCTGACGATAATGTGCTCAAGATGGCAGAGGCAGTTTTCTTTCACTTTTCTGACTTCAAACCTTCGAATACGATGGTGACCGTTAGCTGGCCATGCCCATATGTGTCCTTTATACCACCATTTTGATTTAGGTAACAAAATTGAGTGATTGTCTGGCACACGTATTATTAGTCTTGTACAAACAATAGTAAAATGCGCACCATTAAAATCCATTAGATCTGAATTTGGAGCATCAACAACTTACTCAATAACACTGTTGGGTACATTGGAATCAATAGTGTCTTTTCTGTTGACGAGTAATGTCTAAGATCCTATTTCTTTTATATTAAACGGATGAATGCAACATTGTAATACAATTTGAACATATGTTCTTTCTTTAAAAAATGTTTTTTTCTTCTGATTTTGATTTCATCATATCGTGGATGAGATGTGTAAATAATTGATTGACTTGCATATATTACTGGACCTCGTTCTTGAGCTTTTGCTGGTGTTAATCCACTCAACAAGATTGATAAACCGTATTCACTAACATTAAAAGAATATATTTTTTTTCGATCGAGTAGGGCAAAAATACGCATGCTTATCACGATCTCGTACATCACGAAGAGCACCGATCCAGTATGTGGGTATGAGTGTGGGGTGGTGCGGATGTGTGTGTGTATCGGTAACTCCATTTTCTACTCATACCCACACACCCACACCCTTATATTCTCCATTATTTTTTAAACACACGATTACAGTATTGAATCTCAAACGACAGAAAATCGGTGATAATGGGTGTGGATGTTATAGTTCTCACTAAACACACACCCACACCCCGTATTGTAACCAGTAGAGTAGATTAATGAAGAGTAGAGCATGCTTCACCGTAGTATGGTATTAGGATTAGAAGATACTTCTCTCAGATTACGGAATGAGAAAAACGTTTACCCTGCACATCAGTACATCAGAATCATATAATGGAACGTGAATCAATGAACTTTGATTGGGTAGTTAAATCCTTCGTGATTTTTCGTTACTATCAATGGTAGTGTAAAAATAGCTAGTTATTCTAGCAGCGACCAATGCTTATTTGAAATAACAATTTAGCTTATATGGATTAACGTTGGCTCAAATATGAACATGTTGGTCACCAGGTGAAACAGGGATGGGCGAGTCCGAGTCATGACTCGGACTCGAGTCACTTTTTTCTAATGACTTGGACTCGACTCGAACTCAAAAATTGGGTAACGGTGACTCGACTGTTTGACTCGAGTCATTCATTCGCAAAAATGTTCATTTGCTCTTGTTAAAAAGGATCACAATTTATAAGACTCAATTGTCTCTTTTTCATAACTTTCGTCCTAATTGAATATATTATATTCAAACTATTTTTTTCGAAGTTTTTCTAGGCCTATGTTTTGATATGGTCGTCAATGTTAGCATCCACGTATTACTGAATATGTTTGCTTTTTCTTGATTTTTTGAGTAATCTTTGAAGGTGTGCATGTGTATGTAATGAAATGAATAAAAACTTTGCATTGCATCACACGTCACGTTTTTTTATAGTACTGTAATATAATTATTGAGTGACAGTATTTTTGATCACTAAAAAACGATAATGTTGATCGCCACATGTTTCCGTCATTCATTTTACATTATTTATTTCTTAACGATGAGAATCGGTGTATAATGTTCTACTCATTCATACCCAGCTTCTAATTTCCACGGAAGCAAATTCATACCTATCCCTTAATAAACTTGCTAGAAAAATTATGTATGTTTGTGCTACATTAGAACCAGTTGAATGTGTTTTTCCAAAGTAGTGTTTTAATGAGAACGAATCATTCAAGTTTTATAGCAGTTAATATTTGTATGCTAGCATTTTTAATTTGTAATAAAACATCAATTTAATGATAATAAATAAATTTTACTTATAAACAGATTTTTATTTGAGCTTTTGTTTATAAAACAAAATCGATATTTTTAACTGTAATGTAGCACTGTATAAAAAGAAGAGTTGATTTTACTTCTATTATTTTGTTGATTAGAGTCCTGTAAGAGTATGAATTTCGTTACCCTACCTTACCCTACATTTTTTTTTCGTACCCTAGCCCTACCCTACCCTACTAAATTAAAAAATTACAATAACTGTATACTGTGCATGATTTCATTATTTATTGATGAAATGATGAAGTTAAATTTTACAAATGTCAAGAATAGTATACAAAGAATATCACAGGTAACATGAAAATCAGAGAAATAGTACTACATGGACCACGAATATTATCAATAATATGAAAAGAAGAAAAATGGTACTAAACTCCGGTACGCATGAGAAGACTCCGGGTCTTCTATTATGTCAAAGCGTGCAAAGTTTTCAGGAGTATTCTATTGTGTACCATTTATTTCCGTAATTTTTATTTAAGAAGGTTCTTCAGAAAACCAAAACGATTTGATGATTTGGAAAGAGATTTTGGGGCTTTTTTAAAGTGCAGAAATAAGACGGTCCTTATTCTTTTAAAATTTTCAGCTAAAAACCCCGAAAACTACGCTATTTTAGTGCAAATGTACTAATTAAAGTTCCAATTTTTCGAGAAATTAATTAATTAAGGGGGGTCATTTATTACGTCCGACGCATCATTCGTTCAAGGGAGTCTTCTATCGCGAGGATGGGTTTACATGGACAACGAATACTTAAAACAATATCGACAAAGAAAAAAGAAAGACGTAAACAGCTTTTGTCGCTTATTAAGGAATAACTCGCAGTAATCAGCCAATAGGTATTTTCTCATTATTCCCCTATGAATAGAAGATATTGTTCTATAGTAGGATTGCCAGACGTCGGGCGTTTAAATAGGCCAGATTGACATAATAAAAAGTTTACCCTGAAATACCCTACANTCGATCTCATCTATACGTTTCATATACGAAACTATGCAGCAGATTGTGCTCTTTCTTTTGGTAGGTGACTTCGAAAGAAAAGACCAAGCTATGGTTGAGAAAAAGGAAGAATACAAAGGGGGTAAATTCTATTGAGCTGCACTGTAAAATCAATCTTCTTTCATAATGATCTACTTCATTAGACCGTTGAATTATATCCCTGCAAAGGATCTAATTATCAATCTCTAGAAACCATATCTCTGTTACACTATCTACAATAAGAGAGATCTTCATTCTGGTACCGTTAAGACTGGAGTCGCGATCGTAGCGATTTGATAAACATCTATATGTAACAAATCTTTCAGTGAGAAAATATCGAAACATGTCACTGTATTCATCACGTGTAAATCGCCTTTTAAGTACATGAAGCGTATTGCTTCAAATATTTACACATTTATCAAGGATAAGAAGTTCTTACGAAAATATTTGCATCACGGGATATGTTACATTTGTTTGATAGCGACATCTGGCGATTTGACAGAATTATAATTTCATTATGAAAACTAGTGAAATAAAACTAAAAATATTCTAAAAATTTTTTTATATGAATAAAATTTCATTTCGTCTTCGTTTTCTCAACTAGTAAGCGGAGACTTTATTTGATTTTTCATGGCGAGCATTGGTGAGGTCAAACAACCACATCAAAATCCATCATTTCATTAGCTAGATGGCTCTATTCATTTGAAGGAGTCTTAAACACTGTTTTTTTCAATGTATTTTATTCATTGTAGACCTTTTTCACTGTTGTTATCCATCATTTTCGATCAACAATGGAACACGTATGAAAAAGAAAATAGATTGTTATTAATCTTAGTTTCTTTTTTTCATTTATCATCTTAGGAACGTTCTTTTCAAAAACAACCAACAATTTTCTTAAATAAGAAACAAGGTGCAGGTAAAAAAGCAGCTAAATCAGGCCGCGCTGAACGATACACACGTAATGTCGGCTTAGGTTTCAAAACACCACGAGAAGTAAAGAAAAACTTAAAGAATTACTTTCAAATGAATATTATTATTTTTTTCCTAGGCTATTGAAGGTACATACATTGATAAAAAATGCCCATTTACTGGTAATGTAAGCATTCGTGGTCGTATTCTTACTGGTACAGTAATGAAGCTTAAAATGACACGAACCATTGTTATTCGTCGAGATTATTTACATTATGTACGCAAATATAATCGTTTTGAAAAACGTCACAAGAATATGTCCGTTCATTTAAGTCCATGTTTTCGGTAAGATTTTTTTTTTTCGTTTAGTTAATTTTAAATCAATATTGAATTTTTTTTTATTGTTTAGTGATGTACAAATTGGTGACGTTGTAACTATTGGTGAATGTCGTCCATTGAGTAAAACAGTTCGATTCAATGTACTCAAGGTCGCTACAGCAGCCGGTTCAAAAAAACAATTTCAAAAATTCTAAACAAAAGATATTATATAATATCGAACGATAACAGTAACGAACATATTGTTATTTTCTTTTTTGTTTTGGTTTACTGTTTATCGTTATTATTCATATCTATTGATGGAAATAAGAATAAATAAAAATATAACATCAACTTAACAAAATAGTATCTATTAAAAATTTTTTTCTTTTTAGATTATTTTATATTTCGATATCATAGTCATATATATATATATCAATTAAATCTTGCTGTAAATTAAATATTTATTTCATAAGTTCTTATGAGTTATTCCTATCACGTATAGTTGAGTATAAATGTTATTATGACGGATGTATGATGTCCGTATGCGATGGAGAGAATTGTATTAACCAAAGAAAAACTTGTTTTTTGGAGATTCATCCAACGTAGTATAAGTTTGTTTTATCAAAAAGAAAAACAAATGTGGAAAGAAATGATGAATAACTACAAATCATCCGCCATGGTATCTATAGTAATCGACTTTTATTTAGAAGATATTCGTTTTCATTAATTGTAGGGACATACTATTCTATAGAGAGCTTGAATTATTCTCTTTTTCTTTTCTTTCTCTTAATGTAAATTACCATATGATTCGAGAACACAACATGGCGGGGGTCGATATATTTGCTTTCTTTTTTTTTTCTCATAGTCGCTTTTTTTATTTTTGTAGTTTCTCATCATATGCGTTCTTTTTTTTCTCTTTCTCCCTTCTCGAAGAGACTATCACAGCCTTACACAACATTCATTACTTATCACGAACGCTTGCTCACTATTATGAATAATATCCTACATTTCATCATTTCTTCATTTACAATACAGACATATTTTTAGATATTCATTTAATATAATATTTGAAATAAATACTGTGAATGTCATCCAATCAGGTTAATACAATGAGTGACAATACTGAACGGCCACCAGTTGAAGTGACTGATTGGAATGAATTAATTCAATATGTAAGTTAATTGAGGTAGTTAATAACAAAAATATTTTGTTTCCTTTTTATCATATCCGTAGGTACAATATTTATGTCGTAATACTGACAAAAAGTTTAAAATCTGTATGGTTGATGAAGAACAAGAAGAAATTCGAATTGAAAATAAAGATGAATTCGATACAAATGTTAAAGTAAATACATGTTGATAAATTGTTTTTCTAACTATAAAATGTTAATCTATTTTAAAGTATGCTCGAGATCATGGTCTTAAATCACTTATACTTATTATTTATATTGGTGATGAACGTAAATTTGATGGAATATATCATATACGTAAATCAAAAGAAGAATTAAATATTCCAAAAACAAGCGGTTTTCCTCTTGATAAACTTCAAAATCTTCGAGGAAATGTTCTCGTTGATAAATGGTATATACCAGTTAAATCAGAAGAAGCATTAGGTGTTTGTCTTACTGCAGCAATTAAATTAGCACAAGAAGGTATTTAAAAATATAGATTTTTTTTTTGTATTCTAATGTCTAATTTTTTTTATATTTCAAGGCAAACTTGATACAAATGTAGAATGTAAACAATTTATTGAAACAATTGTGCCTGAAGCTTTTCGAAAAGTAAATATTTTAGAAAACAAAATAAAAGAACTCTTGACAATGGAGTAAAAGAATTTTTGGGAAATTTGTTTTTTATGAAACAAATAGGATTTTTGGAACTTTTGTAGGTAACAAAGAACGAATTTTAAGTGGTTCTTGAGACACAAATAAAGATTGAATATTAATATACAAATTATTGATATACTGTCTAAATAGTTTAACTTTTGAATTATTTTTCCGGCTAACTCTCTGCTACCGAAAGAATGAATGCATTTTATTCGTCTCATAAGTGTTAAACAGTTGACTAAGAAAATGTAAATAACATCTTATTGTGTTTTCTAAAACTATTCTTTATCCAATAAACTAAAAGAAAAGTAAATTTTGTATTGCATCGTTTAAGGAACAAGATAAGATATTGCTGACGTTTTTCAAGTTGACCGTTCAAAACTTATGAGAAAAATAAAATGGTAACGCACTTATCATTCCGGCGGCAGGTTTAGTCGAACAAGCCGAAAGAAGAATTCAAAAGTTACTTCGTAAAAACTCTAGATTTTAAATCAAAAATACAATTCACAAGCGTTTTCTCGTTAACCCTTCGAGAATGAGAACCTGAATAAGCGAAGTTTATTTTGACGTAAATATTTCCAATTTCTGATAGTGAATAGAATAAAAGCAAACATTGCATAGGACGTAAATAAACAACGGTGACGGTGATTACTGATCTCAGGTAGATCGCTACACTAGTTTAAACCTTAACAGATAACTTCTATAGACTCGAATTCATAGACCACAAAACCTATTAGTCTATTTTTACAAAGCTCAGCTATTGTTTTGAAACATCATCTCCGACCGAAACAATCGAAATAAAGCCAAGATCATCATAGTTATATCATTCATTCACCGTTAATTTCTACTAGAGCCCGTCGGATCCGAGTTGGAAAATATTGAACTCTAGTGCATACATACGTGTTTAGAATAGTGAAAAGCTGTACATAAGACCTATGCACCGTCGCTGTTGTATCTCTAAAGATAGTACTGAAACTTAAATGTTTTTTAGTATTTATTTCTTCTATGAAAACATGTGAACTTATCTTTTTAATAGACTTCTACTAAATGAAAAGAATGAATTGTTAGTCTCACATACATATATTTAATTAACTTACGATTTGTAAAAAGTGTCAAACTAAAACGATCCATAAGAAATTCTTTGCTCCATCATTCTATAAAGTTGTCCATTCTTTTTTTTTTGAATATTTATAAAGAAAAACTTTTATATTTTAGTTACAAACTACACAATCAGTATTTTCTTGGCCACGTGAAGTTCAATATGGAACATTTGATATGATAGAATTATTAATTGATTTAGTTGGTACTCGTCTTCGTTATCCACCTGTACCAATTACATTATTAAATACACTTGCCATAGTTTGTTTTATTATGTTTTTTTTTTAAACAATTTTAATCATCTCATTGATATTCTTTAGACATTTGATACAAATACAACATTTTCACAAAAACATAAAGATGAACAATTACCAACACGTCGCATTTATAAATTAGATGATGAAGAATTTTTACGAAAAAGTTTTAATAATAAAACGGGAACATATGGTTGGCTTCGATCATTTATCCAACGTGTAAGAATATAAATACAAACAAAAAGAAAAACAAAATTTCATGATAATTTTTTTTCTTTTTTTTTAGTTCATTGCACAAAATGGTTTAAAAAATCTTCGAGCTCAATTTGAATATATTAACAATTCAAAATCAACAACAACAACAGCAATGGTAAAATTTTTCTTTCATATTTTTATTTATTTTTTTTTTAAATTTTATTATTATCCAGGAATACAATTGTTTACTTAAATTATTTTCAAAATGCTATCAATGTATTGAAGGACGTCATTTTCGTTTATTATTTACTCGATCAATTCGTCAAGCAATTAAATATTTTCTTGACGCAAAAAAACACAAGGATGAATCAAGTACACATGTAAATAATCTTATTCTTGTTTTTATTTATTAGGATAGTTTTATTTTTTTATTTTTTTTTATAGTTAAATGAATTAAATGAAACATTAATTGAACTATGCTTTAATTATGAAATGAACGATGAAGTTAATGCAATACTTGAATTATTAACAGTACCCATAAACGATGACACACCATTATTATCAACACCAATTGCTCCAGTAGGATACGAATCGAAACAAATAAACTTCAATTGAAACCTTTAAAAACACCTTTTTTTTTTCTTTTAGTTAATAATGCCATTAGAACAATTGACAATAACGAAAAAATCTAAAAGTCAGGATAATGATGAACGACTTGCTGAAGATATGAATTCATTAACAATGAATAATGGCGATGCTGAACGAAAAGTAAGCATTCAATAGTGTGTTGAATTTGAAAATATTTAGTCATGCACCAATTTCTGGTATATTATGTCAGGAGCCAACTTTTTATCTATAGACAACATAAGTTCCTGTGTCGTGTAGGTGAACACAAGTGCCTCATCTACAACAATATCCTCATCCGCACCCACACCCCTACTAAAATGTAACATTCAGACAAATTTTGAAACCTTTGTTTTGTATCCAATGAATTTTAACCACACTTTTGACGTCAAACTGATATAGAGTCGACAAGGACTTATGTTTTATATTGAGGAAAAAATGTCATCTTTGGCATGATCTTCTAGAAATTGGTGCATACTTACAAAATATAAAATTCTGTTGTTGTTATTTTTTTGCTTCTTTTTAAAAGAATATTAAAAAACAACGTACAGAGGAACAAGTAATAACACCTTTATTTTCACGCAATCATCCGACTGATTGTACTACTGATGTAAGATTAGAAAGAAAAACAAAATACAACAAACTTTGTTTTTTTCCTACAGGATTTATTATCATCATCAGAAAAACGTTCACTTAAACGAAAACATCGTCGAGAACAACAACGTCATATTGCTAAAAAAGAAAATAAACGATCAAATACTATGCCAATTAAAACTTATGATCGGTAAATTAATTTACATAGAATTTTTATTTTCAAAAAGAAATTTATATGTTCTTCTTCTTTTTATTAAAGATCAAATCCAGATGATATTATTCGTTTTTTTGGACCCATGACAGTAAAAGTTGGAAATCTTTATGATCAGCTTCAAACAGCTACATGTAATGGAAATATACGTGAAGTTTTAAAAATTGAAGAAAAACTTAAATTACTTCGGTATGAATAAAATTATTAATTTAATAAAAAGATAATTAACATTATATCGAAAATAAATATATTTTAAGATATGTTGATATGATCAAGTTCTGTCTTAGCAAAGTTTTTTTTTATTATGTAGTTTGGATATGAGTAAGAGTAAAACAGTTTAATTCATGAGTTTAGAATTCATAAAATCGACTATTTTTCTCTTAAACCCAAAGTAGATTATCAGAATGAAAAAAACAAATACTTTTTCTTTTTTTTTTTTTTTTTACAAGAAATGAGATTTAGACACACGGTTTATTTCAATATCTTACATATTTCATATTAGAATTCTCTGTTAAAGATATCTGTGTACTTAATTTCTCTTCATAAGTTATTCAATGTTTGAAGAGATTGAAGCTGATCAATAGAAAAATATAAAGCGATTCTCGCTACGTTGAAGTGGGCACGTTATTCGACACGTACCCACAGCGCACTGTATCAAAGCCATGGTAACATTGTGACATACAGCTGCACTTGTGATCACTAGAGCCCGTCGGCTTTGACCCGGGCTCGGATCCGAACCCGGTCGGGTCCGGGTCCAAGAATTTAATTTTTATCTGGTCCGGATCCGGGTCTAAAGCAATTTTTGATGCATATGAGAATATTTTTCGACGTTTTACTGATGTTCAGTTTTCTCTGAAGAGCTAGTTGCTTTTGGTTGTTAGTGTTGAAAATAAATCGTTTATGTTCAATAGAACACATTGCTTTGGTCTCAGACACTGACGAGATCAGGTCCGGGTAAGGTTCGAGTCCAAGAAAAGTTCAACAAAGCGGATTCGGGTCCACAAATATTGTACCCGACGGGCTCTAGTAATCACCTTAGATATGAGCAAGATGTTTTCGACGAGATTGAAACTAAAGCTAAAAACGATTGGTCTTATTTGTTACTAAGCTAGCTGGTAGTGTTTGGAAAGCTCAAGCAATTGAGCGCAAAAGCTTTGCGTTAACTGGGACATTTTGTCTCGAGCTCGAGTTAGTATTGATTGTACGGAAGGTAGCGGACCATTGAATTTGTCACTAGACAGCATCCTGTACCGCAGAGTAGGCGAAAGGCAGGGGTAGTCTTCTTTCCAAATAACAATCGGTTAGTATTCTCATACCAAGAGTAAATAAAACTCATTCTATAAAGTATTGGATCATATTACAAAAAAAAGATTTTCTGTTATTTTGTAAATATTTTATTTTTATGATTTCGACTAAAGTATGTGTACCTACTCCTCTATAACTTCATTATACTATGGCTCATATTCGTCTTAATCATTTCTAATGTTACTTGTTTTTCTAGTCCATATTCGGCTCGTTTTGTTGCTGATGAAAATACTCCTGATGGAACACCTATGCAACCAGGACAAGTATTTCGTAAAGGTTGGATACTTCTTAATGATGGTTCTATGCCATGGTCAAGTGAAGATATACAGCTCGTCAATTTAGCTGATGGTATTAAAGTTGTTAAACAACCTGTTATTCCTGTTACTGCACCGCATGATCGAGTACTTATAACCGTTGATTATATGTGTGCTCATGAACCAGGCACTTATGAAAGTAAATGGATTCTTTCTTATCGTCATCAAACATTTGGTCCAATGATTTGGTGTTCAATAGAAGTTGGTTCTTCAACAGTAACAAGTATGTATTTATCAATGAAAGAATAAGTCGGATAGATCATGGACATGTAGCGCACCCATATTTCTTTTGAAATATGTTTTTTTGGTTCCATTTTTTCATGTCCAAAATTAACAATTCCAGATGTTTTCTTCATTCGTTTTTTTTTCTATCCAAAAAACAAAATTTGAAGGAACGTTTTGTACAAAATAAATATTATGTCTTTGTTTTCTAGAACCGACAAATACATTAAAAGAAACATTCGAAGTAGTTGATGTACCATTACCAGCTTGTTTCGATTTATCAAAACCGTATCAATTAACATCAAGCAATAGTTCATCTCGTGTACGTATATTCTATTTACTAATAATCTTACTATAGTTTATTTTATTAGTCAAGCTTTATTTTGCCTCGTACAAATTCCACGGATACACAATCGGAACCATTAGTTGATATTTTCACAAATTCAACATCTAGTGATAATGATAGCCTTTCAACTTTTATGCGTTCACCATCACCAATATTAACAAAACCAGAGGAATCATTATTAATTGAAATACCCGCGCTTACCTCCACAAATAATAATCAAGAACATCAAGAATCACCACGATCAAGGTAATTTCGTATGTTTGAAAAGTTATATTCTTAGATCGAAAATTATGTGTGCCGCCTGAAGCTTGTCGGATTCGGTCCGAGCTTGAGCTCGACGAACTTCAGTAACGCCTGATCTTTAAAAAAACAGCCTACTACATTTATAGAAATTTAAACAACAAGTCAATTAAGACTTTGAATATTTTCGAAATGAATAATCATATGATTTTATTTTCATTTTAGTCAATCAATGGTTTTTGTTGATACGGTTGTAACAAATATATTCAGTGTTGCTAAACAAGCAGGTTCAACAGCTAAAGCAATTTTTAATACATTACAAGCAAATGATGAGGTTAGATATACTATTTTGTTTAATAATAAAATATGTTGCTTATTTAGACAACTCAATCTCATCATCATCAACAACAACAACAACAACAACAACGAACATTGGTTAATACAAGAAATTCAAGTGTTGATGATTTTTTTGAACATGTTGATTATAGTGAAACAACGAATGGAAATTTAAGTTTATCAAATGATCCAATGGAAATATTAATTGAAATGGGTTTTGTTAATCGTGAAAAAAATCAACGTTTACTTGTAGAAAACAAAAATGATTTAAACAAAGTCATCGAGTTATTAGCCGACGATGACAATGATGATGTAGATTAATTTTCTCATCTTCATTGATATTCCGCATACGGTTTTTTGGTTCATTTTTTTGTATCTATATGTACAAAGACAATTTAGTTTTTCCTTTTCTCTTATTAATCAAGATCATTATCCTTAAATTGTATATTTTTTTTCTTCTCATTAGTATATACATAAGTGATTATTTCCAGTTTCGATGTACTAAAACTTGTTTTTCTTTCTCTTTCTTCTCTTTATTATACTAATTGGATTCACTATTTGCGAAAAAAGACTAAGGATTCTTGAAATTAAAACTTGAGTGTGTGTGTCATATTCATTCTGAACAATAAACTGCATTTTCTTGAATCTCATTTGGTTCTCTAAAAACTAATTGAACTTAATCATTTTAGTTTTTAGATTGAGTTTCTTTTATTGAGGCATTTAAAGTGCATAAATATGTGAGTGGAGTTTTTGATGTTGTGCAGTATTGTTCGCATGTTGGAATGATATAAATATGTACTCTATTGTGAATTGATTGGAGCAAGAATGTTGCTGAATGAATGTTAAAGAAACACAACAGAAAAACTTGTGTTTGTTGTTTTTTTCTTAATTATCTAGGTTGCGTCTTAATTCGCTTCTTGCAACATATGGTACAAGATCGGATAAGAAGAATGCATCCAAACAAATTTACGGTCCAAAATGTCATGAAAAATATCGACCTTTACGACAACGTACTGAAAGAGAACCACCACGTTCAATAAAATTAAAACCACAAGAATATTTTTTATTTGCTATTGCTTTTATAGCAATATCAGCTTTAATTATTTATAAGGTTTTTATGTCTTATTACAAATATTATTTATCAAATCAGGATAATTAAGATTGATTGTAAATGAAGTAATTTTATGCCAATATTTATCGATGGTTTTTTATGCTTTAGTAATTCAATATGTAAACGCATTTTAACCATTTTTCGTCTTTTCAATATACAGATAAATAGAATGAACTTTTTTTTTGTGTATCAAGTTTTAAAACTATTCAAAATAATATCGTGTTTTTTCCACGTTCCTTCAACGTTCATTTACATTTTGAACCAGAGAAAACTTATTCTCTGTTAAAAAAATAATAATTTGTGCATCTCTTAAATAATAGAAAATTGAACAAAAGATAAATAAGTAATTTTATTTTTTTACCGGATTGCGACATTTTCTCGACGGAATAATTCATTTGACAATACAAAAACATGCAATATAATGGATCAACAAGAGAATGAATGCATCTAAACGTTCATTATTTTTTTCAAATATTGTTAATATTGGATAAGTATCATTGCTCGAAAAAGAAAAGAAAATATTTATTATAGTAAAAATTAAACATGGAACAATTAATATATAATATATTTGATTATCTATTTTAAATTTTTGTTTCGAATAATTAAAATACATATAAATAATAAATAAAAGACTTATCATATTCATTATTAAACAATAGATACCAATCATTGAAATTTATTGTTCTATCCAATCATGAATCATATTGAAAATCATTACGAACAAAATAATCATAAGTGAGCATTCATCATGATATTAGACGAAGTGAACTAATACATAAAGAAATGAGAATTGTCTATAATTTATATAGATATATAACCTCCTGATTAGTACAAGCACACGATGATAACATTCGATATGAAAAAAATTTATCTTTAGATAAATAACGAATTTCATTACTTTACTGAATGATTGATAAACAAATACAATTGATTAAAAAAACTAATAAAATCAATTCACAAGACTCTTAATGAGAATAAAATGTCAGACGATATAATTACATTAAGTAATGTTGATGCTAGCAGATTCAATCAATATAAATTTCAATGAAAACAAATTAGAGTCAAAATATAAATACTAAACATAGTGATTTACAATATCCATCACCTAAAAAACAAAACTCCAAAGTATTTACCAACAAAGAAAAGCCATAAATCATCGCCATTGTGTACGTCATCTGTGTCTCGTTAGATCTTGTTTTGACTGACAGCAGTCAAACTACGTAAAAATCTGACTAGAAACAAGTAATCGAATGGAAAATAATGACTTTTGGCAGATGAGTGCACCGATCAAAGACATTATTATGGCATGAATAGAAGCAAACAGAAGTATCTATTTTTGTCTTGCTTTCTTCCAATAGATTTCAATTAAGTTTCAAGCAAATTATTTACTAATCAGGTTTTGTATTTTATTACATTCATTCTATAGAAAACAAATTGATTATTTGCAGTTTCGTCCTGCTCTATTAGACATAGTATCTTCACAGAATTTTTCTGTCAGTGGGTATAGTATTAAACAAAATAATACTTTACATGTGATTAGTCAACTGAATTTATTTCCTATCATTTTCAAAAACAAAGTAATTGATTTTTTCATACATAATTTATATTGAATAATATGAATTGTTGATAATAATATACCCATAATTGCGTTCAACATTAAAGTATTAGTTAGTTGAAAATATTGTGCTTCTATTAAACAACAAAAACAAAATAGTGCTCCGAAAAAATATAATTTATTTTTCGGAATAACAGTTTTGTTAGTTTATTGCTAGTATGATAATCTTCTTGTTTGAAAGAATGATGAAATTCTAATATATTACAGTTCTTTAGCGTGACTAATTTTTTTTTCTCTTTTGGACAGAAGAACGAATGACTATGTCTATTATGACTTCTAAATCTTATTTACAATCGTCGACAAGCGAATCATTTGTTTATAGACAAATAAATCAAATAAACTTCTATTCTGTTATTAAATAATAATGTCTACTTGTTTTATTTTAAATTCAATATGTAAAATTGATATTTTTAATAATAAATCGAACGGTTTTTATACTAATTATACAAGTTTAAATTGTCGTTCATATAATTTTTTAGTGTTAATAAAATACTTGATAAAATTTTCCAATGTGAAAATCAATCTGAATCAATATTTTAGTTCATATCGAAAATGTTGTGTAGCAAAAAATCCTTTTTATAATGAATGTTATTTAAATAATATAACAGAAAATGATAAAAATTGTGCTTGGTTTTCTATTCAATTATTAACAATACCAAATGAAACATATTATTATTCATGTTCATGTCCTTTTTTTATTTGATTTACAAACACAAGAATGTAAACATTATTCACAAGTACAATGTGGTAAACGATTTGAATCAAAAGATGCTTGTAAGAATATTGTAAAGAATAAAAAAGTCTTTATTTAAGTAACATTTAGGCGATTATCATCATTCTCAAATATATAATTCAATAAAAAGAAAACCATGTTGGTTAAAACCAAGTTGTTGTCATAAAGAAAATGTTTTTTTATGGAAATCAAATACATGAATATTCGTCTTATTATGAATGCAAAGATGAACGCTTTGTTAATTCGATAAGATATCCAAGAAATATGCATTTTTTCTGATATAATATAAAATGTGTTTATGTACATTATTCAATTGTGAAAATAAGACTTTATATGAATTTTAAAATCAATATTTTTCTTGTTCAATGTCTTTATGGTAAATAAAGATAAGTAAATTTCACTAATATTGCATGTAGATGCAAATCATATTAAATTTTTGGATGATTTGTTTGATTCACTTATTAAATTATTGATCTAAATCGGAAAACTAATCAATTTTAATCATGGAATTATTAACATAAATTGATAAGATTATGAGAATTTCTGAAACTTTTCCAACGCAAATATATTAAGAAATAGAACAAAATTAAAGATATTATTAAAGAATCTAGAATTAAAAATAACATGTAAACAACTGGTTTTAGACTTCTGTAATATTAGCCGAATCGTCATGTTCTTAAATTTTTTCCAATTTTTAGCATAATTTTTTTGCAATCTTTGAGTTTTCACTAGTCTCTTTGAGACTTCACAGGATCATCTTGAATGTTTCTATGCAGACAATTTTGGAGAAACTCGTGCGACAACAGTTATCTTGTGACAGAATACGCACATGGATAGTCAACCATAAAAATACGAATGTATCCGAAAACTTTTGATAATTTCCATTTTGTAGAGGTTTTTTTTCGTTGATCATTTTTAGTAAAAAGAGGTTTCGATTTTCATTAATAAATGACACTACTAGTCGCAAAAATACTTAAAAAAGCATAAATTGTTCTGAAGTGCAAGATCAAATTGACCGTAGCACCTTTGTTTGCTAATGAAAGTAGGCAAACCTTTTTACAGAAATAATCAACGGAAGAAGTTCTAAAAAATCAGATATATAAAAAAAAAATAGTTTCAGATGCGTGTGTTTCTTTTGATTGACTACTAACGGAATTGCCTGGAAAAAAACTAACTTTTGGTTTGAAGTGCAGGGTGTGCCAAAAGTCCCTGAAGAAAGTTTACGTAAACATGTCTTGCACAATACGAGACATGTAATTGCTTTTCTTTTAATAATATAATATAGTATATTCTTTTAAATTTATATTTCATATAAATTGATTGCAGAAAATTTATTTTATAAACTAATTTACTCTTGTTATCGGTTCTTATTTTGAACTCAACCTAATCTTTACATATATCTCATAGACATAGGTTTTCATTTTAATTTCATTGCGTATGGCTTCATCGGAAGATATTTTGTCATAATTTAGCTTATTATTATTTGTTGCACAAAGAAGGCTGTTGCAACAATCTAAACACTCGGTATTGGTGCATTTCCACCAGCATTATGGATTCTGTCGATTTTCTTTTCTGTATTTTTCAAAGGTCTTTTAGATTGTTGTTTATTTACTACTACACTGATTTCACAGAAGCATTATAAAGCATCTCTAATACAGTCTATATCTGACATTTGTATGCCTGATTCCACTTGAATTTTTTCTCGCGCTATGGAATATATCAAATTTGACTATTAACAAAACTATTTCTATCATAATGTTCATAAAACAGACAGAAAACTATTTCAAATAATATACTATAATATTATTTTAAAAAATATACATATAAATCGTTTGAGCTGTTTATGAAATATTTATGGAAATTTTCTGCACTGAGTTCTGAGACACAATGTAGATAATACTAAATTTCAAGTACGTCAATAAACGGATAATTTATCAATAAAACCTTGCAACTTTCTTCTGTCATGAGGAAAAAAATGAGTGTATTTCGTCAAAATATGGTGGAGATAGTCCAGTATTCTTTGATAGCCTATTTCTGGGACACCCAAAACTTAATTATTGCTTAAATCTGAATAGACGTTATTTTATTTTAAAACTATTGTTTCTATCGTTCGGAAAGAGTCAAACTATTGTAGATTATCAGAAAAATGTCATATCCAATTGGGTGTACTATGTTGGAAAAAACAACAACGAGAAAGAAATTTCAGCTTCTTTCCTTTGAGAATTCGACTTTTGACAAAAGAAAAGCGGAAGAAACACAATGCAGTATCAATTTGTTTTGTATGTAACAAGTAGGCAATAACATGTAACAAATATATAGAAGGCATTTAAACCTATATAATAATACTACAAAAAAACATAAACATTGAATATTCCATCGAGAATAGAACAGTTTCCTCGAGCAACATACTAATGTATTCTACTAACACAACTAATAATTATATATGTGCAGAGATCAGTAAGTACAGTATTTGATTTTCATTTCTATGCTTAAATAAAACTTTTTCTGTGTTATGTTTCTTCACATTGTTTTATATCATATAAATGAATTCTGATTGGTATTTTATACTGTATGAAGAAACTTCCGGTGAATGTGTTATCTAACAAAATAATTATTTAGTCTTCAAGTTCTTTTTTTCCTGTAATTCATAATTATATTTTTTTTATGCATCAGATATAATACCAATCATATGAAAATAACGTTATTAATCACTTCAATCCGTTAAATGCTTCATTGATTAACAAAGAAACCGCACTATATATACTTTTTATATGATTAAAATATCGTTTTCTTGGATTATTTTTTGTTGCTGTGTTTTTAATCGAATGTTTATTGATCTACACATCTATCCAATTCCCGAACGTCAATTACATCTGGTGCATGTGTTTCGGTCTTTTTTCCGACAAAGAAACTGTTTCTTTTCTTGTTCTTCATATGTGCTCTGTTGTAGTAGCTCATCTTTAGCCCATTTACGCCCTTTATATACAACCAAACAAGAAGACAATAATAGACAGAGAAAAAGAAAGATCTTCTTTTCTCGTTCGCCCGCCTTTTTTTTTACATTTAGCGAAGTATGTACTCTGTAGGAACCAATACTTCTTTGCCAATTCTTTTTTTTTGTCCTAGTGATAAGGCCAATAATCTCTGTTCCTCTTATTATCATCGACTATTGTATTAGAATACCGTACATATACCATAGAAGAATGACCTGTTTACTCTCCTATCTGATATTCGATCAATGGTTTCCTGATTATCAGTCAATCATTCTTAACGAAATGATTTCGTTTCGTCCATATTAAATGTGACATAACTAATTGATGATCATTCGGCATTTTGACGTCAACACACCGTATAATAGCATATGCTATTCAAATTATTATGGTTCGACATGCATAGATCGCTACTATATGCAGTGTCATTTATAAAAACGACACATATATGTCTATATAGATATATGATCTATTGTCACAACATAATCGGTAAACATGTATTTATCTGTGTGATTGTGTAAGCGAGAATAAGTGAAACAAACATTTAATAAGAATGAGTGACAAGAGAAAAGTGATAGAAAATTCGAGATAAAAAAAGCAAAGAACATTTTTTAAAGGCGAACCGTCTCTTTCTTTCTTCCCGAGTAAGTCTTCCGATCATGTGCTCGGATATAAAAAAAAAAAAAGAAGAAAACAAGAAGAAAAAGTTCTTTTTTTCAATCATAATGCTAGCAATGATGCAGAAGTAGTCGTAGTCAATAATGGAATACTATGGTCCATGCATGACTTCTCTAAGATTTCCGCAAGCTATAGAAAGAAAGAGCGAAAAAAAAATGTTGTGAAAAGATTCATTCATTTGTTGTATTTAGACTGTTGAAATGACTTTTTTCTTTACTGTTTTTATAATATTATTTCCATCGTATGAATTAATCATTATAGAAGGTAAGTCAACAATATCTAAATATCTTTTCTTTAATTTCTGTTTCTTAAATAATCTTATAATCTTGATAGGTTTTAAAATTAAATCTTATAGATTTATTCATTCTTATGCCTATTCACAATTAATCAATTACATTAATTTTTTCTACCTTGATATATGAAATATTTCTTGAATTTTTCTTGTTGATTCGAATTATAGAAGTACGTTAATTTGTGACAAATAATAAAACCTAGTGAAGACATATCATATGCATTGCATCAACATCTGATTAAAATAGATACTCAGGGCATGTAATTCTTGCGCTTTCTTTCATTTTTTTTCCTCTGGAGAGAGAAAAAGCTTGACATGAGATATACATATACCTAATAAGTGGCCTTGATTCTATCGCTACTTTTAGTGGTGTTCTAGTGACGCAATGTTCTGTATTCTTGTGCTGACGTCAAACATTTCCGGTTGTCCTAAGCTATTTCTTTTTTACGCCACTATACACATATATATACAGCCACACATTTTCTGTGTTGTTTTTTTCTGTATTGTCCCAGACTTAAATCACGAGCATATTTTGTTTTTCCGTTCTTTCTTGAAGATGATGACAGCGTTTTTCTGAGCTTCCGTTAAAAATGCCGATGAAACGGGGTCATGTTTCGGCTCCTCAAAATACATTTATTGATACAATTATTCGTAAATTTGACTCACAAAGTATGTTAATGTCTTTGATTATAAGATAATATAGTATATCTTTACATTAATTAGATCGACGTTTTCTTATATCCAATGCTCAATTGGTTAATAAACCAATAATCTATTGTAATGATGCATTTTGCGAATTAACTGGTTATTCACGTTCAGATATATTACAAAAATCTTGTACATGTGAATTTTTATATGGCAATGAAACAAATGAAAAATCTATTAAACAAATTCGACATGCATTACAAGGAAGTGATGAAAAAGAAGTCGAGATTATTTTATATAAAAATACTGGTATGATAATTACTGTAGTTAGGAAAAAAACGGAAATACATTTCCGTAATTTTTTGTTTATGAATATAGGCATTAAATTTCGATGTTCGGTTCTTATTGCACCGGTGAAAAATGAATCATGCGATATAATTCTATTTATACTTGAATTCACTGAAAGCAATGATCGTAATCGTCCACGACGAATTCGTATGTATCATTTGGTTCTTTTTTGATCAAAAGTTAATTATTATGTTCTTATTTGTTAATATTCTAGCTAAAATTCATGAATATTCAATTAGTCCAACAAGTATGTAGATATTTATTAAAGTTGTTTTTTTCTTTTTCAATTATTATATATAGATGGTATACGTAAACGGTCATGGCTACAACTGTTTAATCCTTTAGGAAAACATAAGCCATCGCCAACAAATGAATTAACACCAGGAGATGGAAGCGATTTTGAAGGTTCTATATCATCGCCTGATACAAGCGGTTATACAGGTAGAAATTCATTTCTTAAATGACTTGTCAAATTTTGTATTATTTCATTTCTGATTACATATGACATAGAAATAAGAAATTGAATTGAATATAAAAGAAAAACAACCTACTTGATATTTTGTAATGAGTGAATATTCTTCTCATGTATCTATTATGTGTCAAACAATCTTTCTGATGAAACGCATTAATTGATTAGATTCAAGTTTTTTTCTTCTTTTCTTCTTAGTGAGGTCTTGAGTATTTAATATATTCTCATGTCTGAACACTATATTGTATTTAAGTATCTATATTCTATTGTCTCGATTGAATACCTGTCATATAATACACAGTGAGAACATTTTGAACTCAATAGTTCACTAGAAACAGTATATGTTACAATTATATTTTTCATCAATAACAGTTCGCTGTCATATTTGAAATAAAGACTTTACTCTTTCTAATAAAATAAATGAAAGATTTTTACTCATGGGAAATATACTAAAAGTTGACAGCAAGTTTTTACTTTTTTTTTTTTATACTTATTTCTTAATTTTATTTCTTAAATAGCTTTGAATCATAAAAATACAACAACCATTCATTTGGATGAAACAATTCCAGGAACAACAAAAACTTTCCCAACTGATTATAAAATAAGCCAACAATTATCGATAAGTTCAAATAATTTATTAAAACCTGATAGTAATCCTTGGAATGCAAGTAATAGTGATGTTGAATTAATGAGAACTAAATCTCAAAGTATCAGTAATATAGCCGGTAAATTAATCATTATTTAAAAAAAAAAGAAAAGAAATATTGATTTTTCTTTTAGAAACTGTTATTAAAAAAGAAACAAAAGATTCAAAAGTTAAATGTTCATTTTTACCAAATATTCCACGTCATATAGCCCAAATTTTATCATTAGGTGAAGATGCAGTGCCTGATTTTCGTTTACCTGATAGTCGTCGTATACCGCGCACAATTATTCTTCACTATTCACCATTTAAAGCAGCATGGGACTGGTTAATATTATTACTTGTTATTTATACAGCTATTGTTACACCATATACAGCTGCTTTTCTAATGCATGAAGATGGACCAAATAAGCAACGTTCACGTCCATCACGTGCATTGAATGTTATTGAACTTATTGTTGATGTTATGTTTATAATTGATTTATTGGTAAATTTACGGACAACATACGTTAAACATAATGAAGAATTAGTAACACGTGCAAGTAAAATTGCAAAACATTATTTAAAAGGATGGTTTCTAATTGATGTAACAGCTGCTATACCATTTGATATTTTATTTTCATTAATACAAACAAAAGGTGGTGGTGAATCAACAGTATTAATGGGTTTATTAAAAACTGCGCGCTTACTAAGATTAGTACGTATAGCAAGAAAATTAGATCGTTATTCTGAATATGGCATTGGAGTTTTAATTTTATTAACTGCTACATTTGCTCTTATTGCACATTGGCTTGCTTGTATATGGTATGCTATTGGTCGTCTTGAACGAAATACTCATGGTAAATAATACATTTGATATTCTTGTTTGTTATATTAAGGAACTTGTATGATGACTTATGAGTTGAGAATTTCCTTATTTTAATTAGGTACTGAAAGAACGATTGGTTGGTTAGCTGAATTAGCTAATCATACACATCAGTATTATAATGATTCGGATCCAACATCTGGTCCGACGAAAATATCGAAATATATAACAGCTCTTTATTTTACTTTTTCTTCTCTAACTTCAGTCGGTTTTGGCAACGTGAGGTTCGCTCAGTATCATTCAAAATATGTTCTTTTCTTCAAACTATTTTCTTTCTCTAGTCCAAATACAAATAGTGAAAAGGGTTTTTCAATAATAATTATGCTCGTAGGCTGTGAGTTATGTTTTTCTTTTATCGTTTCATGTATTTTGCTTCGTTCAAATCTTATGTCTATTGTCTTCAATGTTGTGTTGTCTTTTTGTGTCGGCTTCGCTTATGTTTTTTAGGATTACGTATAACATGGCTTGATGAATTAGCACGTACATCAGGTCAATCTTATAATTGTACATCAATAATATCTACAAACGAAACAGTATCAACATCAATAAATTTAAAATCATGTTTTGGTGGACCTAATCTTCGTTCAAGATATATTACGGCACTTTATTTTACATTTTCATCTCTTACATCAGTCGGATTTGGCAATGTAAGATAAAGAAAAACAAAAATGAAACAAACAAAAACTATAAGTTTTATTTTAATTTTTTCATACATTTACATAGGTCAGTCCTAATACAAATATGGAAAAGATATTTTCCATTTTTGTTATGTTAATCGGATGTGAGGAAGAGTGCATGATGTTTTTCTTTTTTAAAATGCATGTGATTGATGTAGCTTATATGTATATAAATAATTAACCATATTGTATAGATTATCGCCATGTAATTTCAATCTATTGTGTTTTATAGCTCTGATGTATGCCAGTATTTTTGGTAATGTTAGTGCTATTATTCAAAGATTATATTCGGGTACAGCACGCTATCAAATACAAATGTTAAGGTATACATATAAGTGATAAATGATGACTTATATATCTATGATTATTATTATATTAATAGAGTAAAAGAATTTATTCGTTTTCATCAAATACCAAATCCTCTTCGACAACGACTTGAAGATTATTTTAATCATGCATGGAATTATACAAAGTAAATGATGTAGTTTTTTGTTTTAATCTTTTTATTTCTATTAATTTTTGTAAATATAGTGGTATTGACATGAATATGGTGCTGAAAGGCTTTCCAGAATGTTTACAAGCTGATATATGTTTACATTTAAATAGTGTATTGCTTAAAAATTGTCCTGCATTTAAAGGTTTGATATGAATTTGTTTGATTTTTATTTTATATTAATTGTTTTGATTTTTAGATGCTAGTGAAGGTTGTTTGCGTACATTTTCAATGAAGCTAAAAACAACTCACGCACCACCTGGTGATATAATAACACATCGAGGTGACATTTTAACATCATTATATTTTATTTCACGTGGTTCAATTGAAATATTAAAAGATGATAGTGTCGTTGCTATTCTTAGTATGTTCATAATAATTAGATTTCCGACGTTTTCTTAAGACTTTTTTTTTTCTTAGGTAAAGATGATATTCTTGGAGAAAACCCTGTATTATATAACGAACCAGGAAAATCCGCCTTTAACGTTCGTGCATTGACGTATTGTGATTTACATAAAATATTACGTGATGATTTACTTGAAGTTATTGATATGTATCCTGAATTCGCACAAAGTTTTTGTCGTAATTTAAAAATTACTCTTACACTACGTGATGTAAGTTTGTCTTATCAATAATAAAAGAAAAGTATATATATAGAAATTACATCTTTTTTTTAAAGGAAGAGCTCGTTTCAAAATCAAATGAATGTCGATCAAAATATTTACCAAATCCAAAAAATTATCGAGAAAGTAAGTATTGATTGTTATAAAACAAAACAGAATTTATCATAATAATTTTTTCTATATATATATATATCAGGTGCATGTTTTACTAAAACAGAAGATGATAATATATCAATAATGGCCCCTCATCAATCTTATTTTGACGAATATCCTAGTGGGACAGGTAAAATAAATCTTATTGCTATAAATAAGATAAACAAACATGAAAGTATGACATGCATAGTCTGTCAGATTCGACGTTGAATATAATTTCTTAATCGAATTCGTATTAAAATTTCGAGCTAATGGATCTAGTTGAATGCCTTTTCTTTTTGTTTAATCGCATGTGTCTAATTTGGTCAAAAATAATCTTTTGTGAAAGTTCATGACAGATTTAATATATATATATACTCGGTAGGATTTTTATTATTTCGTATAGTGTGTATGCGCTAGTGTTTTTTCTAATATTTTGAAGCAACACTATAGGTTAAATAAATAAACCCACACACGCACAGCAAGAAAGGATAACGTATACAAAGAGTTAAAATAGAAAAAAGCAAGTAAACAAGCAAAGATATGATAGTGTTTGTTGTTATTATATTCATTCAGGTTTGTTGGTAGGTGTGTTTTCATTGTTTGATGTTGCAACATTATCACCTAAAAAAGATAAAAGAAAGTTCTTTAAAGTACATTACGTTTTAAATGAATTTACCTTTTTGTTGAAGATCGTTCTTGACTTCTATTTAGAAGAAAAAAACATAAATGAGTCATTTTTATATGAAGAATAATTTTACTTTCGTCTATCTCTTTAACATCAACATTGAGTTCTTTAGTTTTACCTTTTGCTTCGTCCACCTTTTCAACTACTGTTTCTTTTGCTTCTTCAACTACAAGAGTTACAGTGTTATTTTGAAAGTTTTTTTTACAAAGATAATTAAACCTTTTTGTTCGCCATGATGTTCGGCTTCTGGTAATATGAAATTGAAAATTAGGAAAAAATCTTTTTTAAATGGCAATTTTTTTACCTTGACCTTTTTCTTTAATATCAGCAGCTAATTCTTTAGCTTCATCTTTTGTTTCTTCAATTTTGTCAGTTGCTGCTTGTTTCAATTCACCAGCTGAATATTCAAAATAGAAAAATTTTACAAGACTAAATGAAAACTCTACTTGTTTCTTGAGCTTCTTGTTTAACTTCTATTCAAACGAAAATATAACTTAGACAATTTCATTTTATAAATTCTACGAAATTTACCTGCGCTGGTCTCTTTTACATCAGATATTAATTCATCGGCCTTCTCTTTTACTTCCTCGACTTTCTCAGAAGCTGTCTCTTTTACTTCACCAGCTAAATTTTTGAAAAAATAAGATAAATTTGAAAAGCTAAATATAAATCTTACCTGTTTCTTGAACATCTTGTTTGACTTCTATTCGAATAAAATCAAGAATTATAAAATTTCATTTTGAATATAGACATATTTACCTTCGGCTGCTTGTTGTACTTCTGAAGTAACTTCACTAGCCTTATCTTTTGCTTCGTCTATTTTCTCAGAGACTGTCTCTTTTAATTCACCGGCTGAAATTTCAAAATGAAAAACTTTGAAAAACCTAAATGAAAGTCTTACCTGTTTGTTGTACATCTTGTTGAACCTCTAATCAGACGAAAATATTAATGAGATAAGTCATTTTGAAAAAATTCAAGATATTTACCTTCGGTTTTCTCTTTTGGCTCAGATGCTAATTCATCAACTTTCTCAGATGTTTGCTCTTTCAATTCGGTAGCTATTTAATGCAAAATATTTTTTCATAGTTTGAAGATAATTAGATTTTTCTTTTACCTTTGTCTTGAGCTTGATCGAGTGCTTCGCTTGCTATAGAAAACAAATATAAAAAAAAATTTTTTTTTATCAAATATAACTTACCTGTTTCCTTGGCATCACTTGCCGCTCCAGCAAGACTAAATGAACACGTTGAATTAAATAGGAAACATTTGTTAAATGAAAACTACCTATGAATAGATTCTTGTGCCGAATGGACAAGAGCCGCACCGACTTCCTCGACTTTTTCTACAATCTATGAAACAGAAAACAATACAAAATATGGCTTTTTCTTCATAAAGATACTAACTGATTGTACAGCACGAACGACTTTTTCACCAATAGAACTTGTAGCATCAGCGACCGTTTCTGGAATGGCTTGCGTTGTTTCAACAACCTAAAAAAATTATCTTAATTTAAACAGACGCTACGGATAGACTTTTTCACTTACAGCATGTCCAGTTTCTTGTGCTTTTTCAACTACTGCATCTTTAACATGAATAGCTGATTCAACAATAGTAGTTTTCGCTTCATCGGTTTCTTTAGATGCATTATCCACAGATGGAGTATCACTTTGTTTCTTTTGATCGACTTTTTCTTGAGTAGCTTCTTTTACTTCATCAACTTTCTTTTCAGTTGTATCTTTAAGTTCTTCAGCTTTTTTCGATGCATCATCTATTAATTGAGTTCCAGTTTCTTGTGATGTGTCTTTCACTTCATCGGCTTTCTTCGAGGCATCATCAGTTAATTGTGCATGAGCTTCTGTTGTTTGTTCGACTTTTGTCTCTGCAACGTCTGTGGCTTCACCAGTTGATTGAACAGCTAAAGAGAACAGGAAGATTATGTTTTTCTTGTAGCAAATATCTGAGTAATACAATGTTGTTTTACATTTTTATGCACATTGAAAATAAATATTCATCCTCGGAGAACAGTTTGATGAAAGAAAAACTTTCCCTAGGGCAATTTATAAATTACATTTTTTTTCTATGGAAAACACTTTCCAATGAAAGTTGATATTCGTTGGATTGAATAATTGTCTTTTATCGTTAAAGAAACGACGCATCTAGTTAATTGACTATTTAAACAACGTACCAGCTACTTGAGCATCGTTAGCGACTTGTTTTACATCATCACTTGCTGTTTTTTCAGCATCTTTGACTTCATTAATTTTTTCTTTAGTTGCATCAGCAGTTTCATTTACTGTTCCTGTCAATTCAGCATCTGATAAACAAAATAGAATATGAAAAACGAAAATCATAATAGTAATAAATAGTTACCTTTCTGTTCTGTATTCTGTTTGATGTCCGTTCCTTGTTGTTCAGCATTCTGTTGTAATTGTTGACTGGCATCATGCTCTGTTTGAAAGAATAATAATAATCATTTATAGATATATCACACATATTCATAATGAACTACTTACGTTGTGTATTACTGTCTTTGGTATCAACCTGAACATCCGAAACAGGTGTAGATTGCACTTGTTGATTGTCTGACATAGCTTTTGTCAATATGTTTTCAAATGATGTTTAGAAATAAGCAAATCTGGAAAAAATCATGAAGAATAGAAACATTATGCTCTTTCTCATTCCTGATCATGCATCTAATAATATGGCCCGAGAACAATACATAGCAGATATGCGAGCTGATATCTCATCACTTTCGATGAGGCAAACAAACATAAATACGCCCCTCTACTACTGTTTATATATCTCCGTAGATTAGAAAGAAAAAAAAAAGATCGACATTCCTACGGTAGTCAGCCGGTTAGATTGTCTGACATAAATGACCTGAGAAATGTACGCCAATGAATAAAGAAAAAAAGAGTACTTATTTACGGAGTCTTCCTTTTTTTTGAGATATGGCCTCATATATTTTCTACAGTCAGCAGTTTTGTACTTTTCTATTACTTGCAAACACAGTCATTCATCATACTTATTGTCTAACAACAAAAGAAAATAAACAATTCCTTATCATCTTGTGAGTCTTAATATTCATCTCATAGTAAAAACTAACGACGCAATGGGAACATTTTCGTCATATCATTTTTCATTTCTACAAAGCACGTGAATACGAAAGAATGTGTGTACCTATATTCAAATAATAAATAAAAAAACAAAAAAAAACATCTTTGCTTAAATTATATCATTAAATATACGATTCTTAAATGCGTTTTTGATATCTATCGATAGCTAATTGATCATTAATTTAATTGCACGTGTTCTAATAGTACAGGACGTGTAAATAATTATTTGTTTGTGAGGAGAAATAGGATCGGCGATATAAAGTGTCAGTTTAGCAGCTAGGACAATCAATGATGTCTTCGGGATATACGAAACCCAGTTTAACAGCTGGTATTATAAAGAAAAGCAAGCACTTTAAGACGAGGAATATGTACTTTGAAAAATACTGTGTTTTAGTATCATTTTTCTAATCTCTCTATTTATATTCTACTTAGGTATACTCGAATTTAATCCTCAACTAGCTGGTCAAGATATAACTCCGGCTAATCTTGAATTTGGATCAACTGCATCACGCCGTCGTGATCGTCGAGAAAAATCTTTGAGTGGTGTATCTGGTTTTCAAGGTTAATTTTTATTTTTCTATGTAAAATGTTTATTTATTGTAAAATTTAATTTTAGTTACTCAACCTTCATATAATGCTGCACCTCGTACATCATCATTTACAGCAGTTGCTGATGAATTTATTCCATCAGTTAGTAACAAGAAAAATGACATTTTTTTTTGTTTAACTAAATATTTCTTTTAGACAAATCAATTACATTCACTTGATCCTTATCAATCCAGTGTAGAATATCGATTACAAGAATTAACTAAGTAAATAGTCTTTTCTTTTTTTTCTAATCATGCAATTGATTATATCATTATGCTGTATTTTATAGACGATTAACAATACTAGAAACAAAATTAACTGAAGATGTTTCTTCTGTACTTACTATTTTACAACGTCAATTTCCTCCTAATTCATTAGCTTCTTCATCATCTGCTGAAACATTAAAAGCTAGTAGCTGATCGGATGGACAATAACAAGTTGTTCTGTGATAATATCTTTTTTCGTTTGGGTCTTCTATTTTTTTTTGTCTTGCTTTACATACAAAACCTCCAACTGATAAAAAATTTTTTTTTGTTTTTCAACAAATTTATCTAATGAATTCATATATCACTTTTTGCCTTCTTCATTCTCTTGATGTTCAGAAGGTCCGTCCTTTTGATACCTTCTCTCTTCACATTGACCGATAGCAATCTGTATTTGTATGCATGTAAATTAATTGTAATAAATAACACAACAAATCATTTTAGACCTTAGCAGATTTCGTTTTTCTTTACAAGATTAATTTAACAAGATAAGAAATTCGAAATAAAAATAAACTATTTATTAGCTAATATGAAGAAAATCTTAATTTTTGAGATCATTTTAACACTGACACTCACAAGAAAAATCAAAAATCAAGATACTAGACGAAATATCAAATACTTCCGTGTGTGTGCAATGCTCAATCGTTAACATTAAATTGTCAAGAGCGGTAGATTGTTCGGAGAAATTAGTCTTAATCATGCAAATTCTGACTATAACTATTATCCGAAAGTAAATATTACAAGAAGAAAAACCCAGTGTACTTCGAGCCAGAAATGAGCAAGATTTGATTTATAATTTATCGAATCGATCTCAGCTCCAGTTCTTAACTAAATCGATACAATTAAGATTAGTATAGGCACAGATCATGTAAGAAAAGTCAACCAAAAAACAATTTCATAATGAAAATATTCATTTATTTTCTTGTGCTGTTTTCAGCTAAAATAAAAACATACCGAGAACAAATCAATTATAGTATTTAGTGTAGAAAAAAACAAATAAAATTACTTAATGATCGATCAAATCAAATTCAATACAATATATATTGATTTCTCCTTTATTAACACGAATCGAGTAAAAAATGATTGATAACAAAAAAAGAAATTATTGATTTTCATTGTACATGCTTCTCTCATAATAGATGGCCTTGAGTGTCCTATTATGTCCTAGGAGACCTTCTATTTGATTTATGTTTTTTAATTACTAATAATTAAAAATATTTTACAAAAAAGTACGAAGGATTTTTCAGAATAAAAAAGATGCACGAATCGTACTTGTTTCATTCTTCATTGATTTTCAATTCAGAATCATGGAAATTGGGAAATATTTTCCATTAAGGTCATTGACTCTAGTTACAATTTCATAATTAATTATATAATTAACGGAAGATTTTCATTAATATAAAGAAGAATAGCTCTTTCAAAGGGACTCTCTATTAAGAACAAGTCTTCTGATACAGAAAATGTCCGACTGCTTTCAACGACGCTCGTTTAAAATAAAATTTTTATGGTATTGGTTATCTCTAAGCGCCTTCTTTCTGGTGATTTCTGTCATCATTTATTTGAAAAATACGTTGTCTTTAGAAAAAGTGGGGAAGGTTTTTCTTTTTTTGCTCTGTTTATACTTTTTGGATAGCACATTCGAGAATTATCAAAAAAGTTACATTGTAGCTCATTGCTGTTTTATTTTTCAATTAAGATTTTTTATTATCATATGAAAAAGAACTTCTATAAATAGATGACCATCTTTTGAGAGGTTTCCGAGGTATTGAAGTTGACATCGATTTTTTTGGCATAAAAAGAAAACAAAAGAAAACTTCGAGTTTCGAAAGGAGTTACTTTTGACCTTTCTTTGAGGGGGGTATTTCTCGAAAATATTGTCATACAAAGCTGAAAATCTTAGCATAGCCTCTTCAATACATCTGCAATATTTCCTGAAAATTTCATATTAGTTTGATTCGATCTGGAAATTATCAATTTCAGTTTAGATTCGATTTCGAAAACCTTGAATTGAGTCATCTCTATGAATAAACAATGTAGTTAAATTTTGGTCACCTTTTGAATGTCAATAAGATTCGTTAATAAAAATGATGAGTATGACCAAATGAAGCTGCTTCCAAGATATTTGTTTTATTAGACACTCTACAATACATAAAACTTTAGACTAAACTATAATATAGCGATGATTTCTTGTCGAAGCGGACGATTCAGTGTTGCACTTTCTCGACGACAAATGCCAGCAATAGTTCAAATTGTATCAAATCAACATAAAGTCACAGTTCATTTAATAAAGATACAACGGGATTCATTCAATATGCAATAATGTATCAGATATGGCCATGTTCCTTACGAACTAGGTCGTCTCATTATCTCTTGGAACTTTTGCGATGTTTTCACATAAATTGCATTAGCATTTTTCTTTTTTAATGTATGCGTCTCTATTCATACATATACGCATTCATATCTTGTTTTTACCTTGTCATCTATCTATACTTTACTTGACTACTCTTATTGAAATAAATCAAACTCATGTTTAAATAAAATACATCAAAACTCACATTCTAGAGAGTAGATTCACTCAGACATTGAATTGCCGATGTCTACATGTGTATATGTTGAAATATCCGGATCGTTTACTACTAATGACTCATAAGAGAAAAATGGCCAACTGATCTAATTTGCCTGTACGACAGGCAGGGTGGCCAAATCTTCCGATATGGCAGGAAAAATTCCGATTTTTGAAATTTTTTCCGACGACTTTCCGACGTTCCGATTTTTTCCGATTTTAGCATATTTTTCCGATCACTTTCCGATTTTCTAATTTCTCTCCGGTTTTAGGAGTTTTTTTTAAATTCAAGTTTTTGGAACAGTTTAGAATAACTTAACGATGACTCAATACTACATANAGATAAGTGAAACCTATTCTATAATTTAATAGATGATATATTTGAAAAAATTCAAACTATCTGTAATGTACGATCTACTGAAAAGCTATTTGCTGTGAGTTTAACATGTTAATACTTTGTATTTGACGATTCTCGTTGTAACGACTAAATATGAAAAGAGTTTTAGGTGTTGACAGTAGAATGAATACAAATCTATGATCAAACACGAGAAAACAAATCGAAAATTATGTTCACATTTCTGATATTCATAACGAAAAATTAGGTAAAATAGACCTAATTAGTATCTGTCCTGATTTTCTTTCAAAAAAATTACAGTAGAAAAACGTTTTCTGATTTTCAGCAGTATTTGTTAGCTCAGTACATTCTGTTGATTCTAGATTAGGTTTCACTTATCTATTTACATGTTGATCATGAACTAAATAAGTAATGCTGTAAGGAAACTTTTATTACTTTTCCAATAATTACTCAAATGAGAAAATTCCGAAATATGTTTTTACTGGAGTAGGAGTTACCAAGCTAGAAATTTTTTTTTTTAAATTCACTCTTCACCATTGTCTGGAAGAAATGTTCCATCTCTTCAAGGTTAAACTCATGCGGCCACCTATGCTCTACACACCTCGTTTTGGGAGTTCAAGTGCTAGCTATAACACAAACGGTATTTTATTTGTCATGAGTGTTCTTCTAACATCAGTTCTTAAAACTGAATTCAGCAAATCGTGAGAAATGATAATTAGATCGCATTCAGTCGAGGGTCAAGCTAGTCAAGTCGATGAGCGTTACTTGTTTCTTACATAACAATAATGTGAGGAAGAATGAGTTTCCTGGAAACTAATAGAAAGCACCGAATCATTGAATGGTACAAGTCTCATCGTAATTCGACTAGAAATATGATCAGAAATTGGATTTTTCTGTTAATCTTATAAACTGATGCAGATGGTCATTTACCTCGCGTATATATGTTAAGTCCTGATTTATCCCAATAAGAGGAAATGGGTATTGACAACAGGAGGTCTCGCGAAAACCGACATGAAAATGTGTTCAGATGAGATTTTCGAAAACGGAAAACATAGATTAATAGAAAAATGTTTTCTGTACAACTTTTGTACCACAAGTTTTTGTATCTTGAAAAATAAAAAAGATAATAGTGGTGTAAAAAAAAAATATCAATTTCTTGTACTCACTCACTCCTCCTTGCTCTACCATAGAATGGGATTGCTAACAAAAGCATATAGAATTTGAATTGTTCATTCAAAAGCTAAGTCACCTGATTATGGCTTCTAAGTGAAATCTAACATAGTAAAATTCATTTATACTACTTCCAAATACAAGAATACTGTTGAATATCGTTCACTTTAGTACATGTAATTGTGTTTCAAAAAAAGAAAGATAATCTTCTCATAGCACGCGGACACCGTTGAATCTAGTTGTGGTATGTCACCAACCGCCCAGAGGCGGAGAATCTGGCGAGCTTGCACCGCCATTCGTCCATCTCTGGTATCAACTTTAGCTAAACAATATTTAAGTGTGCATATCAAATAATTAATACTTATTGCTGTTGTTTTATTTAGTTTGAATCTATATTCATCTGACTCAGCAAAGATTCCTTCTATTGCGAATGCATCAAATGTTCAGGAATTATAGTTCATTTAAATCATTTGAATCTAGAGTAGGAACAGTCATGACAGTCGAATTCCAGTTTCTAGTAGTCCTTCGACCAACTCTGTCAGATGAAGCATTGAGTTTTGTACAAGTAAATATTGAATCAGACATCGGCAATGATTTGAAGTGGAGAACTATACGAAAAACTTGAGTTAGACAAACCAGAATCTACCAAAACTTTTCTTCGCCTTCAGTGACTAAAATTACATACTTATTAAACATTTCTGCTTCTCTCACAATAAACTTTTTTCCGATAAAACAGACCAGAATCTCTTCTTTCGAAGGTCGTATTTCGATGAACATAAACATTTACCTATTTCTGCAGATTCGTGCTTTTTTACGCAAGTTGTAAATTTTGTTTTTAATCTACACGACTAATTAAACTTTCCAAATTGTGAGTTCGATTAAAGAGACAATAACTGTATTTCCTTTACATCTGTACCGTACAGTTGCTAATACTATACTATCACGTCATCTTTCTTTCGCATTCTCATTAGATAACGCATATCTTCCAATCATTATCCCTTAAACTCTAGACAAAACCTAGTGACATCTATTTGAATATGAATTTCAATTTTTAAAAACATTAAAAATATTATTTAATCATCAATAACTCTTATTTAGTTTTTTCTACGTAAGAAAATTAAAATATCATCAATTCCTATCCATACTATCAACCAATCATATTCGATGTTCAAATAGACAAAGCAGAAAAAAGTATTTTTTCGTTTAAGATAAAAACCTGAACTTAACTGATTCACCAGTTAAAAAATTTAAAAAATGTGTGATTTCCTAGTACATCGAACTCATTTATATAAACCACGTCTTTCATCAATATTAAGTTTAGCCCATCATCATCAAAGTTCGTCATCAAATCATTTATTAGCCGTACTTCGTTCTGATCATTCAATTGAATTATGGAATACTCATGATTCATTTACACTTGAGCGTACAATTCAACCACGTAATGCATCACATTCACCTGAACTTGTTCTATGGCTTGAAAAATATTTAATAACAGCCGGTCTTGATGGACAATTAATAGCTTATGATCCAATAACATTTGAAATTTTAACATTATGTCATGCAGCTGGTGGAGCTATATGGAGTATAACTAAACATGAAACAACTCGACGAATTGCTGTTGGAACTGAAACTGGAAACGTGAATATTTATCAACTTGATGAAGTAAAAAAAAATTGATTATAAAATTTTTGAAATATTAAAAAAAAACATTTTGTATTTTGAAGGATGCTACTCAATTTTCTTTAGCTACGTCTGTATGTAAACAAGCGGCGCGTATTGTTTCATTAGCATGGCATACAACGGATGATGATTTTCTTGTTGCTGGAAGTATTAATCGAATATATATATGTTCAACAAAACAAAAACGTACTATTCAACAAATTAATGTTGGAAAATTATCTTCAACATCAAATAGACGTGGACAAAAAGATACTATTATTTGGTGTTTAGCTGTAACTGATGATTATACAGTTTTTAGTGGAGATTCATCAGGTCGAACATGTGTTTGGGATGCTGTTTATGGTACATTAATTCGGTATGTTGTTAGTTTGTTTTATTTTGCTTGATAATTTAATGATAATTGACAGGATATAATTGTAAAAGATTAGTAAGATTCTTGAGGAAAATGAAAATATAGATTGGCATATCAGTTACTCGTCCTACTTTTCATACGGGCTATAGTACATTATGATTATCTTTTATTTTCATTCGGAGATGTAGAAATAATAGGATTTTACTAAAAACTCTCTTATTGATAATAAAAGCTTCATAATTTTAGTCCTTAGAAATTTTGTTGACCATTTTGTTGTTAATACAAATTCTATGTGAAGTATGTCATTACCTGATAGAACAGTTCGTCATAGAATTATAAAAAGTGCTTTGAGAAAGTCTCCAGTTAGAAAAACGAAATTCGAGAACAGTCATTCGAGTGATCGAAAAGTTTCATAGATTATCGTAGTTGAGTGACTGACTCTTGTGTTCTGTCTTTGAGGTACTTGAAAATCGTTTTTGAATCGAGTTTTGAACTCATTTGATACAGATTTTATGTAAATGGAAACAACATTTTTTATAAATTCTGCCGAATATTCTAGCAAGTTTGAAATTTTATAAATTTTCGATCGAATAAGTCAATAAACTCTACTGGCAAACAAAAGTTTAGAGCAGCTATATTTTTAAGTTTTATTCTAAATGGTAATAGTTAGCAAGAATCTTAAAAAAGTTTTTTTAGTTGAAGGAAGTCTTTACTAGATTTTGGAAAACCGGAAGACTTCAGCAAAACTGATTTGATGAGGGTCAGCGGAAAATCAGCTTTTGCGAAAAGGCTTTATTTCATAGAGCACAATGATATGTCTCGGATCTCTTCAATCAGTTTACAATGAACGTCATATATTGAATGCAGTTCGATGAAGGAAGGTCATCAAGAGATTGAAAACGTATTGCTGTGCTCTACCAAATAAAATCTTTCCCCAAAAGCTTTGAATGAAGAGTAGGTAGCTGGTTTTCTGCAGATTTTCACCGAAGCCATATTGTTGAAGTTTCTGGACCTAACTATTCTAATAGAAAATCCTTCCTGCTACGCCAATGGCTTTTCAGATTCTTGGTAGCTATTACCATCGAGAAAAAAGACTTGAAAGTATAACTGCTCTAAACTTATGTAGACCACTACAGATTCAAAAAACAATTTTCAAAGATGGAAAAGTTCGATCCCATAGATTGATATTAACATTTGAATTATCATATTTAAGAAATTTTGTTTTTCATTTCAAGTGGTGTCAAAAATATATTTTCTTTTTACTATTTCTTAGATCTTTTCAAACTCATCGTGCTGATGTTCTTTGTATGACATTATCATCTGATGAACAAACATTATTTTGTTCTGGTGTTGATTCAGTTATTGTTCGTATTGAACTTGTATCACCAAAATCAACAACGACAACAAATGATTCAACAAAACAATGGATTAAAACAATATCAATTCATTCTCATACACATGATGTTCGTTCATTAACATTAATTCCATCACGTTTTGCAACAATACGTAAAAAAGAAAATAATTTAAGTAATAAATTAATGTTAATATCAGGTGGACTTGATGCACGTTTACTTGTTCATGATATAATTCGTGATAATTCTAAACCACCTGTTTTATGGCGTAAATGTTTTAATTTTACTCAACATCAAAATAAAATTCATCAAAAAGGAAATTATTTTCTATTTACATATCGAGATTATATTGAATTATGGTCAATAGGAAAAGAAGGTGGTGTAAATGAAAATGGCGAAGATATACTTGAACGTGCACCGAAAAATCTTGTTCAAATTAAAACAAAACATCAAGCTAGAATTGATACTGTTGGTATGATAATTAAGAAAATAAAAGACGAAGAACAAATTATTATCGCTATGGGAGATACTATCGGTTTACATGTTTATGTTATTCAAGGTAAGAGAATTTTATTAAAGAAAAAAATTAGTGAGTGTAAATTTTAAGTCGATATTATGCGGCTCTGCGCCCTTATAGCAATAGAGGAGAGAGTAGTAATACCAATAGCTATCGAACTACTTTCATAATAACCGTCTGAATTCTTGCTAAGATTTCTTTAGCAACGGAAAAAGACCGTGAACGACATTAGCAACAAGACTTAGACCTTCCTCAAAATTTGAATAGCTTGCATACGTTTGTGAATGTTTTAAATAAGTAGATGTGATGGATATGTACCACAGGGTTATTTGCGGATGAAATCTAGAGATGCAAAGGTGACGGTGAACACATGATAAATCTTGAATTCATTTCGAGTTTTTCGATTGTTGGACGTCTAGTTGATGAAAATAGCTGAATTTTATAAAATGTGAGTAAACCGTGCGAACTGGGCCTTTCTTCAACGGAAAAATTGTGCTGGAGCATTTTGACAAACTTGTATTAGATTTAGACTCATGAACACGGATATCTTTAGTTTATTTTTATAAATTCAGCTATCTTCTTGAAAGTCTTAGAGGAGTGCGTGTCTCGGTTCATGAAAACGTGGAGCCACAGTTCTCTAAATGGTTTTCTTCACCAAAAAAGTCGAACTTATTTCTAGAACACCAAAATTTTTACTAAGCGTTCACCATTAGGTAATACGTATATTTTTGGATCGGGCCCAGTCGTGCTTTGATACTCTCAACGAAATATTCTAATCGAAATTACATGGTCGCTCCGAAGATACAAGATACTTTTCATGGTGTTTTGTATTTGGTAACTACTGTACCCTAGTTTTACATTTCTAGTTAAGTCAATGAAGCGAGTAGCAGCAAAGCGAAAAATTTCTCTAACTGTTGACAAACTTTTTATTATTATAGGTCTTGATCCTCAATCTCAATTGAATGTAACACCAATAAAAACATATTCTAATGAACAAAATGTTGAACAATCATTTTCTTCAATAATAAATATAATTCAATTACGTTTTAATTCATCATCATTATTTGCACTAACATCTCGTAGTCAATTATATTGTTTTTCACTATCACCATATAAGCTTAATCGAATTATATCATGTTCACCGTCTACACTTCTTTTTGAAGTTTCATCTAAATATATAGCTACAGCAGATCGTTATGGACATGTAACAATATATTTAAATTCAACATATAATATTCTAACACAATTACCACAACAAACATATCAATGTACAGCAATGTCATATTGTAATGATCGTCTTGCATGTGCATATGCAAATCGTTCATTAATTGAATATGATATTCAACAAAATGAATATTCCGATTGGACACGAAAATATTTAGTACGTATGCCATTACAATGGTTTTCAGAACGAAGTCCAATTATAAATTTATTCTATGATACAAAAGATAAATTGTTTGTTATTGATTCAACATATTTAAGTATAATTGAACGTGGTAAAAAAATGCCTGGAACATATACAAAAATTTTTAATAATACAAATCAAATTAGTTCACCAATACATGTTTGTAAGCAATTTAAATATCTTTTACATGTTACACTTTTATCATCAACATCATTATTCATTGTCGAATTGTTACCATCTGTTGCTGAACAGTGTTTACCACCAGCATTAAAACGAAAACGTTTTGGCACTTGATTAATAAAGCAAAAATATCTTTTCAGGGTTTTTTTTTGTTTTGTTATGTTTGTTTGTTTTTTCTAAAATACATTGGGGTATCAGTTTTGTTTTTCTCATTGTTTTTTAGATTTAAAAATAAAATTATGGGTGGTGTTACACAAAAAATGCCTGATACAGTCAAGCATGTAATTCATGCAGAACCATCAGGTATTCAGGTTGTTGGACTACTTCTCATTTGCAAACATAAAGAAAATAAATTTTAAGTAAATTAAAATTTTTACAATTTCGTTTAATTTAAATTTGATAATTTTATTAATTTTTCGTAAAACGATAAAACTTTATGTTTAACTTTTAAAAATTTGGTTGCTGCGAACGAATATTGAAAGTAAATTGTTTTAAAAGATTTTAATAAAAAGTTATTTTTTTTACCAAGCATGCTGCAATTTGTAGAGGACGTTAGTTTTTTGATAATAGAAACTTTTTAAGCTTCAGATAGTTACTGCAATTTGTAGAGGACGCAAGTTTTTCATAAGAGAAATTTTTTAAATTTAGTATCATTGCTGTAATTTGTGGATTACGTTAAGTTTTGATTGAATTAATATTTTCGTTTGGTTCTAGCTGCGAAGAATTTCAATAGAAGTCAAAAATAGAATGTACTAGCTGGTTTGTTTTTTTTTTCTTATTATTAAACTAACACTGATAATGTACGAGCAAGGATCGTCGATTTGGGCTGAACTAAGAACAGTTTTAGTTAAAGACCAAGCGAGTTTTTTAAGGAGATTGTATCATAATTTTTTGTGATAATCGATATTTGTTCCGAATGTGGTGTGAGTGGATCGAGCTGTGATCGTCAAGAGAAGACGCTCATCAACATCTATATTTCTAAGTCGTCTTTTTTAGAACATCTTTTTTGTATTTTTTATTTTTATGTATAAATGCTTTTGCACTCCAATCAGTTGTCACCATTCAATGTTTGATTTAATTTTATAATCATAATTATATGGTCGGTTCAGAATCAAAAACAACTGATGGCATCCATAGTAGTAACAATTATGTCTGGCGAACTCTATAAATTGCAGTCAATTAAGAATAAAAAAAAGTACTACTATATTTTAGCGCACTCTACAAATTACAGTTCATTAAATTGAAATAGTGAAACTCAATATTTAGTGAACTCTATAAATTTCAGCAAGTTTTAAAATATAGCTGACAGTTTAAGTTGCATTAAAATTGTTGTGAGTAATTTTTTTGAAATTTGAAAACCGAAAATTTGAGACCTAAGAATATTTTCCATTTGAATAAATTAAATTTAAAAAATAACTGAAATTGAATTTAACAGATTTTGAATTTCGATTTTATGTTCGCAAATGAGAAGACACGGGCTGTGTTGCTGTACTTTCTGATCCGAATAGTGGACAAGTTTATGGTCATGTTTATTTTGCACAAGCAAATGATGGTACAGTAATTGTTAGTGGTGAAATTAAAAATATACCTAATGCACAAAAACGTGGTTTTCATATACATGAATTTGGTGATACTACAAATGGATGCACTTCAGCTGGTAATGAATGAAATTTAAAATCTCATTCATAGAGTGAACGAAACTTGATTGATTATTCTATTGGTATAGTTGTTATATATTAATGTATAATGTATGGAGAGGTTTAATCAATTGAAAAGATGAGAAAATTCGAATTAAAGAACCCTGCTTGATTTGACTATCATGCTTAAAGTGAAAAGCCTCCTATATTATTTTGTAGAGCAGTTTGTGACGTGTCCATCAGTATCTAGGAAATGGCATTTTCATCAAGCTTTTACCTTATAAGGCACTATATACGATATTATACAAAATTATGGCAGTTCTGGAGATTGCAATGCCAGCATATTGACAAAGTAAATTATGTATGCCTTCTCCTGAAAGTAATTTCGATGAAGGCTTGCTTGCTGTTGAAACTTGTATATTTAATAATTCATCTGAGTGCTTTCTTCGTATCCAACAAAGACTGCTTTTGTCATCTTTCCTGAAATTTCGATATTGGAACACTTCAATATACATGATGCTGTGACTGAGAACATGTTGGCACAAGCGTGCGAATTTACCGAAAACTGGCTGTGGGTGTTCTTTTAACCATCAATCGCACTCACTTCCATAGGCACACTCACGCCATTTTTCCAACCGTGATGTAGCGATTTGACTGCTGGCTTTCAATATGTTTTGAGCCACATCATCATGCACATTGAAGCGTTCTAAAATTGAAATTTCGCAGACGATGACGAAAATGATCTGTGTTGGGTACGAAGGAAACAATGAGATAAATAATCAAACCTCTACAGAAATTAATTTTAGGAATAAGTTTGCATAAGTTGATATGCGAATATGCTAATCTCCACAAGTGCCATAATTTTGTATAGGATCCATCAGCCAATATACATGGTCTCATAACATCAAACCTTGGTGATAATGCGATTTCCTGTACACTAATGGACGTACCATGATCTGATCGGCAAATCCGGAACGACCTTTTGCATTACGAAGAACATGACCTTGACAAAAAGAAGTTCAATTTTTCAGACGTTTTAACAGTAAATTCAATCTTAGCAAAAATTTCATATTAATATTAGACGTTTCGATTCTTCTTAACAGTTATTTTATTAATTTTTATAAAACTTCAATTTAGGTGCTCATTATAATCCGGATAATAATGAACATGCTGGTCCACAAGATAAACTTCGTCATGTTGGCGATCTTGGTATTTAACTTATTTTTTGTATTATTTAATATTAATTTTTAAATTCTAGGAAATATTACCGGTGGTTCTGATAACGTTGCTAAATTTAATTTTAAAGATTCAGTTATTAAATTAACAGGTCCAACATCGATTGTCGGACGTTCAATTGTTGTTCATGAAAAAGAAGATGATTTAGGTCGTGGTGGTACACCAGAATCAAAGAAAACCGGCAATGCTGGTGGTCGTATGGCTTGTGGTGTAATAGGCTTCAAAAAGATCTAATGAACCTTTTTTTTTATTTCTTTTTTTTCTAAAAAACATATGTATTCCCGCTAGTACACTGTTTTGTAATTTCAGTTTTAATCTCGCCACAACCGTTTATTTGTAGATCTGAATAATGCCACTTCGTTTTGCTGTCGTTTGTTCATCGAATCAAAATCGTAGTATGGAAGCACATAACTTTATGAGGTAATTAAATTCATGAGGAATATTTCTGTATGTTTAATCGTACAAAGATTCTTTTGATTGATAATTTAAAATCTGATATTTATACATTCTATAAATCTTGAAATTTTATTGTCAGAATAATGCAAAGGAGGAACATCAGCTTGAAGTGAAAATATAGTTTCAATTTGTCAACTTTGATTTACTTTCAAATGTTTTAATAATATATTAATTGAGATGATGAATAACGAATTTGATGAAAAACTAGATGCGAATATGACGGTTGTTGTGTACGGCTATTCTTTAGAAATGTTACAGTTCTTGTTTCTGAACGTTGCGTTCTCAAGGAATGACAGTGCATCCTGAATTGAATTTTCTAGAATTATTTTAGATATATCGAGGTGTTCATACATAGTTTTTTTCTAGCTCAGTATTTGAGATCTACGCATTCTGAAAAATTTTCTAATTTATTATTAATAAAGTATGATTCAAAAATAATGGTAGAAATGTTGACTCCTATTCCTCTGTGGTAAATGTGTGTTGGAACAATTATTTTTATCAGTTGATAGAACATTTTTTTCTCTTCAAAATTTTATGTAATTTGAGTTTGTTACACATTCGTAAACAGAACGATAGGAGAAGAAAGAGAAACATGTATTTAACGAATCTGTGATTTTTATATTGATTCATTAAAATAAATCTTCCAAAACGACCGTAAATTATTTTATAAAACACGGCATTTCAAGATGAACAATTTATAACATATTGAATAAATATTTGAAATATGGGCATACCAAACTTTTATCAAGGAGTGCTCTTCCAATAGACTATTTAATTATATAGTTAAACTGGTAATATCTATTAGTAATTATCATGGTATCAGTTAGCATAAATTAGTGAAGAGTTTCAACGTTAACCAATCAACTATCACTTGTAACTTACGAAAAGTAACGTCGGTTATTAATGCGAAACGTCAAAATGTTTCAAAAATGATTAATAAAGCTCAAGAAAAAAAGACCAGAAAAGTCTGGAAAGTTACATCAAATGATTTGTTGTGATTGAGATTTTGTTTTGAGATGATGAAAAATATTTTACGTGATGTGGGAGCAATGATGTTGGAAATCAATATTATTACTCTATTGACCTAAAAAATTATGTAATAATCTTTGGCATACCTATGATTTTCTTACGATTATATTTCAGTTGGTTTGAAAGATTTATTTGATGAATCGATATAAAAGTTGCAGATTCCTTGAGTGTGTTTTTCTTTTTATTTTCGTGTCATTTTGTTGATATATATATATGTATAACACAATCAAATTATTTACAATTCGAAAGATGGAAACATTTTCTATCACCTAATATAAAAATAATTGTTTCAAAACGTATTCACTTAAGAGAAATAAGCGTCAATAATTTCTCATGTTATTCGAAGTTATATAAAAAGTGTGGATTTGTTTTGAGGGTGTGATAAAAATAAATTATATACAATTCGGAACAGAACAAAATACTCTATTGTCTGGTACAAAAAGTTTGCTTTCCGTACCTTAACATAGAAGAAAAACAGGAATCATCATTTGAACCATTAGTTTTGCATCAAACATCATTTAATCGTAGATCTGATTAGGAAACTTCTCCAGGTGTCAGGTCGCTTTTCGGTCGAAACAATGCTCCTTTGATTAGTAATAAAAATTTTTAGAATGATTTGATTCTCCGAGTCTTCGTTCCTGACATATCAAAATATTACTGAGTTTTTCAATAGAAATCTGTGGTTCTCTCAAGTCATATGAAAGTTCCGACTTCAAACTTTGCACGAATCAAGTTCTCATTAAGATTAGTTGGCTGGAGCAGGTTTTAGCTTTTCTAGTCTTTCTTTTCTAGAGATGGAGATAATATATGAACAAAATTTGCTTTTACACATGAGAAAATCTAGAATATTCAAGATAGGATATACTAGAAAAGTTACAATTTGCCCAATAAAATAATTCCAGTGAGAACTTGATTCGTACAAAGTTTGAAGTCGAAAATTTCATATGACTTGAGAGAATTATAGCTTTTTGTTGAAAAATCCAGTAAAATGCCGATATCTCAAGAACAAAGGCGGGGAAAAGGAAATCATTCTAGACTTTTCTATTAATAATGAAAAGAACATCGTCTTGGTCGAAAAGCGGTTTGACACCCTGGAATGTTCCCTCACGAGTAAAATAAAATAATTTTTTTTAAAAATAATATTATTTTAGTAAACGCGGTCTATTAGTTAAATCATATGGTTCAGGTCAACAAGTTAAATTGCCTGGAACATCACTTGATAAACCTAACGTATATACATTTGATACTCCATATGAATTTATGTACAAAGATTTATACAATAAGGATGCAAATTTGTAAGTATAATATTTTTCTTACAAATGAAATTTTATAATGCATTTAAGATATACACAAAATGGTGTTCTTCATATGCTTGATCGTAATCGTCGTATAAAAGAAAAACCTGAACGTTTTCAAGATAGTCGAGAACGTTTCGATGTTATATTTACTGTTGAAGAACGAATATTTGATCAAGTTATGGAGGGTAATGAAAAAAATAAGCAAAAAATCAAAAGAATTATGTTTTTTTGTTTTGTTTGTCATAGACCTAGAAAATCGTGATAAACGCACAAATGAAATAGTTCATGTTATTAATATTGATGTTATTGATAATCCAGAAGATGCTACACTTGGAGCATTTATGCTTTGTGAATTAGGACAAAAAGTAAAAAAAATAACAAAAACATCACATTAGTCTTTTTTTTTGTTTTATAGATGGAAGCAGCTCCTGATTTAGATAATACAATTGATGAAATACTTACAGAATTTGAACTAAAAACAAAACGAACAATATTACATGCTGTTTCATTCTATTAGTCATGTTTTTTTTTTCTGTGTTCGAAAATCTATGAAAAAACACAAAAAAAAATTAAATGATATTATTTTTTGTTGTTGTGTTTTTTTCTTTTTTCGTTTGTAGGAAAAATAATTTGTTAAGAAAATTTTCTTCTGTTTGTTTTATATATTTAATAAAGATATGGCCGAAGAAGTATCACAAAATACAACAACTAATATTATAAATCAAGATGATAGCAGAGGTAAGAATTGTTTCTTGGTTCTTTTTTTATTTTAATGATTAATTTATTTAGTTGTTACAGAACAGAATGTTGATCCGTCGACTTCAACAATGATAGATACATCAACTAAAGAACAACAAATGAATGTTGTCGATGATGTAACACTTCAAGCAGTACTCAGTTCGATGACAGAACCACAAGTGCATGCCTTTCTTGAAGAACTTAATAAAACAGGAAAAGCATGTAAGTGTAGACAACGGGATTTTTCAATTAAATATTAGATGAGTTAACCTTTTTGAATATTTTCAGATTTTGAAAACTATTATCTATTTCAAAGTAGAATTCGAGTAGTTTTTCTTTCTAAATAACTATTGATAGGAACGACGGAGAGAGTTTAGGTTTTCACTATTCAAGAAAGAATTAGACCGAATTCTGATTCGTCACCAATTGACTGATCAGGTGAGTTCTTTAGCCAAGATTCTGAAAACGAGACTTTGAAGTCAAAATTCGCAGGTCACAGAAAAACCCTTCTAACTCTTGAATGGAAGCGGCTATGAACTTGAGTTTTACACAGATCGAAAACGAAGAGTTTTCTCTACCGATTGGCCATATTACACATTACAGTCTAATAGAAAATGACTTTAGAATATCGTTTTCAATATCTTGGCTAAGAACACGCCTCATTGACCAATTACTAATTCATCACATGTTGATGTACTTCGATGACCCCGGATCTTCTCTCTTGAATTGTGAAAACTTCAGCTTCCTTCGTCATTCCTATCACGATCATTCAAAAAAGAATCACGACATTCTTTTTTTGAAATGACATAATAACCTATATCATTCCATTCAATGAAGAATAAGAAAAGAGAAATCTTAATGGAAATAAAAAGAAAATGTATTATGTGAATTCGGTTATTCTGATTTATAAATGAATTTATCTAAGAAATAAACATTATTAATGCACTAGTGAGTTTCAGAACTTTTAAATGTCACTCAAAAGAAGCGTCCTGAATTGTATTTCCTAAGTAGTTCTGGCCAAAATTATAGAGCTGTCTGTTTGAGTGATATTGTTTGCTCGCTCTCGATCATTCTAGACTGTTGAGAAAAAACGTCCATGTGACCTATATACATTCGAGTATACTTTTTTCGAGTGTAGAATCAGCTTTCCTCGATGCTATAGCCTAGCGAAACAAAACAAATATCTTATAAAATTCGTTGATTTTTTGCCTGACTAAGAATATAGAACTACGAGCATATTTTCGTTATTAGTGGGTCATAAGGATGTTACTTTTGCTTGAAAGTCATAGAGGCAGATAGAAAAGTTTAAAAAAAAGACATTTGAATTAAAAATGAAACATTATTAATCAAATCGAAATACGTTGAAAACATTACTTAAGTTCAATATTTTAGTTGCAAAGTATGAACTTTCAACTAAAACTAACATCCCTGTGACCCACAAATAACGAAAATATATTCGTGATTCCAGATTTCTGATCAGACAAAAATCGAGGAATTTTAAATAAACATTTATTTCCTCCAATTTCATAGTAGCGTTGGAGAAACCTAATTCCATATTTGAATAAAGCAGGCCGAAAGCGAACAAATACTATCAATCAAACAGGTAGTCCTATAATTTTAGTCAGAGCTGTATAAAACATATTCTTGTAAGTTCAAGAATGATCTTTCTTTGTTTGTTCGTCTTCTAGATTTACCCGGCATTGGTCAAACAATTGAATTATTAACCGTACCTGCTCCTCCAGAAACATCAACAGCACCATCTACCATTACTGTTCAACCATCATCTCAAGTTCTTCAATCTCAAACATCAGCTGAAACTCTTCTGCAAGAATTAACATCTCTTATTCAGCAACCACCTGCTGATATTATACCGATTGGTATTGAACAAAAACTTATTCAACAATCCATTGAAACCAAATCAAGTACTCATATTGGTACATTAGGATCACGTCAAACTCGTACAGCTAATATATATGGTGGTACACCTGTTGCTGGTGGTCGACCAGGTACAGCTGTTAAATCAACAATAACATCAAGTGGAGGAGCAACAATTCGTAAACCTTTACAACAACAAACAATTAGTGATGATCGAATGTTTTTTGGACGACCAACAACTGTTGGACAAGGACAATATCATAATCGCACTGGATTAATGTCTAATAAACAACAACAACAACAACCGATAGCGTCATCATTAGGACAACAACAACGACGTTTAACAACATCAAGTAATATTGAGTATCATCAACAATCTTCTCAGCGACGACCACTTTCTTGGTTTCAGTAAATATGTTCAAAACAAAGAAAAACTATTTCTTCTAATTTTTGTTTTGTCCTCTCATAGGAACCATTCTCGACATCATTCATCCGGTGATGATGCTGATTCAGATCGTGATTCATCTCCTCCATCTTATTCTATGAGTGGTAATGATAATTTAGGTCCAACACGTCGTTCAACACGTGTACCTAAACCAAAACAAGATGCTGATTTTGTTACATTTCCATTATTGGATCGTGATGAACATGGAAATCCTATTCCACCAACACCATCATCAATGCCATTACATAAAACAGAAGATGATGAAGATGATATACCTTATCGTTTAATGGATTATCCACGTCCACCACAACAATCTCAAATTTCAACCGGATCTTTATCACAATTAACAACAGTTGGACCCGGTAGAAAGCCACGTACACTAGCTGAAATGCGTGCAACAACAATTACAAATAAAAAACAACCACGCTGGCCCGATGATGAATTATATCATGTAAAATCCTTTATACCACTTATTATGCCACAACAAATAACAAATCCGTCAACAATGAGAAATAAAATGACAATGTGTAAACCTTTAGTATCTGAACGAGAAGTTGAAGCTAAACCAACAAGATTTACTACAGCTACACAAACAGGTTGCGTTTCTTTTGATTAGAATTATAAATTTTGATTTTGACTTCGATTTTTTTCTATATATAGAAATGGAACATATGATTCCAGATGTACCTTTAGTTGCATTACCTGTACCAATTTATCTTCCATCGCCATCACCAAGCTATCGACTATTTGAACCAAAAGCAGTACCAATTCCCGTACCTGTTTTTGTACCGATTATGATACCTGTACCAAAAAAAGCTTATAAAAATATTCGAGAATATCTTCAAGTAAGATAAATTTGATATAAAATGATGGAGAAAAATTTACCAACAATGTATTTTTCATTTTTTTTCTAAAAGGTTAAGCATTGAGCTCAAATCCAGATAATTATTTTAACAGCCAATGAAGTTTTCTATCTCATGCATTCTATGGCAAGATTTCATAGATGAACTATGATGATATGGTTTCTAAAAAAACCAAACACGATAGTTTTCAGACCCTAGAAGACCAGTTTTTAACAACACCGTTTCACAAAGAATACAAAATTTTGAACAAAATGAGAGGTTGCCACGTTTTCTAGGACCTTCTCTTAAAAAGTTATAAGTGTTACAAAAAATCGAGGAAAAAAGGGCAGAGACTTTAATCTCGAAGTCCTAGAAGTCTTTTGAAGTCTCTGTTCTTCAAATCTGTTGTATTTGCCTCGCAAAAACTTAAAAAAATGAAATTTATTTTTAAAAAATCTCTAAAAAAACAGTTTATTACAGCATTTATGATACTTTTAACTGTTCACGGAAGGACCGTAAAAAAGACGGAAGTTCATCAATTTATTCAGAATTTTGTGCTCTTTAAAATAACATTGTTAATAAATAACTACGACAAAGTCTACCGGATCCTGAAAACTACTAGATCAGATTCTTTTAGAAACCTCAGCATCATCGTTGATACATTAGATAGAAAATTCCATTGGTTATTAAAGTCACTATTTGCATTTGAGTTAGGTGCTTCACATTATAGAAAAATGTCTAAAATACATTGTTGTTGTTTAAGTTTTTCTCACCATCTTTTATTTTAGCAGGTAAATTGTAAAAGAAAAAAAAATTTCATCTTCTCTTACAAAAGCTTTAGTTGAATATAGAGATTAAAGAAATGAAATAATTTTCAATTGAAAATTATTTTAGACTCAACGTGATCTTTTACCAGATGATCCATTTGAAGCAGCACTGGTTATGTATGCTGAAAGTCTTGTACGAGCTGAAAATCAGCCACAACAAACAATAACAAATCATATTAATGATTCAATGATGATGATGGATTTAACTCGTGATGGTTTGTTTATTTAATATAGTCATTTTATTGTTGTATTTTTTTTCTGTGTATCAGATTCTTATTTAGCAACATCACAAATTATTGAAAATTTACCTGAACTTGATCTTGAAGCACATTATATTGATCCTATAACATCAAATGATCCTGAAGTTCAAAAAGTATCATCTAAAATAATTTCTTTTCAATATAAATCTTCTATTGTATTAGCTTCTTCGAATGTTACCCGATGCTGGTGATCGTCTTAAATGGACTTATGGTGTTGAAGCATTTCAACAATGGTGTACACAACGTAATCGATCAATTTTATATCCATCAACAGCAACTACACCTGAAGGTATTCTATTCAATTGAATATCGTAGTTTGTTATTTTTTTCTGAAATTGCAAATTATTGTAGATGAGGCGATAGCCAAACAATATCTAATTAAATCCGATTTACTTTCATATGCAAATGGAGATGAATTACAACATGTTATGGATGTATTCATACGTGAAGTTCGTCGTCCAACAGGTCATCAATATTTACCAGAAAGTATCTATTACCTTTGTTTAGGTATGTTCAAGACTTGAAAGTGATTATAAATCATTTAAATGAATGAATTTGCTTTGCCATCTCTTAGAAATTATAAAGAAAACGAGTTTTGACTCGAAACCTCGTATCAATGAAAATCTCAAATGCATTAATTTGCATAACAAATTTTCCGAATTTTTGAACAGTGTATTTATGATGCACTAAACTTTCGATGCATCAGTGCTAGAGACATGTAGGATTACGTCTTTTCGGTCTCAGTAGATCTGATCTAGTTTCGGTTCCGATAATTTTAGTTTCTTAGACTCCAATCTGAAGAAAACTATCCCAGAATTTATTCATATCACATCTATAAAATGACTTCAATATTCGTTCTTTTTTAATTTATTTGACCGATGAATAGCACTTTTTCGATCATCTCTCTTGAATCATGTTCTGATTAATGATTTATCAGATAATTCAATTAAAATCATAAAATGTTGCACTATAATCACTTGTTCCGATTGGAACCACTTTTTTCCCGTGATTCTAGTCGCGACAATCGGGATAGGGACTGCAATCGGTCTGGCACATTTTTAGCCGCTACATTTCCATATATGGGTAAAACCAACGATCAATCGGCTCTTATCCCAGAACAATATTTTTTGTTTTGCAATCATCGTGCGATTCTCAAGAAGGATTTGTACCATTTAGAATTGGTTTTTGGATTTCTCATTCATGTCGCTAATAACAAATAAACTCCAATTTCTGTACAAACTTAAATATATTCAGAAAAAATTTTCGGTAGCTATTTTTGTAGTCTAAAGAGTCCTCTACAACACGCACTATTTGGTTTTCAAAAATACCGTTTGAACTTGTAGAATTTGTAAATAGAAACGTACGCAGTGAAAACCTTGCTCCCTTTTTTTCTTATGTCCCTAACACTGGTTATTCAATAATAACTCGGCAGAAGCAATATCCATTGGACTGAGTTTTTCAGAGTATCTAGAGTAGCTCAGCATGCATTTATCACATAAAAAATAGCCAAAAGAAATGCTTGGAGTCTAGAAACTTACTGTTTTTTATTTAACGAAATCAGGTCGCTCAACAATGAAATCGCTCATATATCATATGAAATATGGATATTTTGAGAACTTAATATCTCACAAATATACTATTCAAAAATTCTGACCATTTTTCTACAAAGTACTTTATTTGAGACTGGCATTTATACAAAGTTGTACTTCTACAAAGAAGATTCACTAGCAATTCGATATATCGGCCACTATGCACTATGAACTCGAATTCTGTTAGCATTGTTTCAAGATTTTCAGACGTTAGTTAGAAGTATTTCCAGATGCCATTGAAAAAAAGGGAGATAAGTCTAAATCGATTCGTTTTGTTGCTTGTTCGTACAGGGCTACGGCTGTTACATTTGAAATGAATCTATTTAAGAGTTTTGATTTTTCATGTTTATTAAACTTTTCCAAAATGTTATAAATGCTTAGGTATTCAATTTTATTTAAATTTAAATAATCGTCAAATTGATTTGTTTGATCCACTTTATGCTGAATTTAATTCAACATTAAATAAAATTCTTGTAAATTACTTACCACGTGTTTTAACTGATTGTAAGTAAAATATTATTAAAATAATGAATAGTTTTCTATTCGATTTATCTTAGCTAATACATATGTATCATTAATTGATGAAGATTTATTATATGATGTACATCAATTGGGTACATTAACACCGTGGTCTTTATTAACAACACTTATTTATACAAATACAAAGTATTTTAATTTAAAAACTGTTGAATCACATATGGCTATATCATTTGCAAATTTTGGAAAATATTCACAATGGGTACGTTTATTCACGAGTACACCACAAGGACAGCAAATGAATTATTTAAGATTTTATGCTCATAATCCTGGTAAATCATTTATTTTAAATTGAAAATATTCGTTTTTGTGAAGCACGATCTTACAGGAGTATTGAAATATAGGCGTAAAAATTTCGACTCCCTACTAACCGCGGCTAACGCTACTCAGAGGCTACTCCAGATCATCACAGACCATATATCAATAACGTTTCGCTATAATAAATGTACTACTTCCTTATTGCATGTCTAGAGGATTAAGTAAATGAATAGTGAAGAAATATGTGTCAAAATAGATAGAATAAAGCAATCTTGCGGTGGTTAGTGAAATCTGCTATATCGTGTTTCGTATTTTCAACCCATAGGGATTGCACTAATAGTTTTTTCCTATTTTCGTTGATAAAGATCTGAAATCATTAGCAAATTCACCAACTGTTTATGAAATAACTGAACAAATTAATGATCCAATACGATGCCCAATAAAACAATATGATTTTTATGTTTCAAAATGGTAAGTTTTTATGTTACTTTTGAACTGCACCTTTATTTATTTTATATATTTTTTCTTAGTCCTGAACAAGTACGTGGTACAGCTGATGTTTTCTATTTACGTCCAATAACTGGCCAAATTCTTGAAAGTTCACTTTGGTTTTCTAATGAACCATTATTAGCAACAATTATTGATTACATTCTTAATCGTCTCAAATTTCTACCTGATTTTTATAAGCAAACAAAACCTGTTGAAACTAATTCATCCTCAGCTGGTAACAATGTTACAACATCACAATCAACAGCAGCATCAACAAGTATTAGTTAATTATTAGTTCATTTGTTTTTTTTTTGTATTGCTCATTGTTGAGAGCAACCGCACGCATTTGTACAGTTGATTTTTGTCGCCTTTTTTTCTATCTGTTTGTTTAAAGTGTTAGACCGTGTGTATGCGTGCGCGCCCGTTGTTGTATTATTTGTTTCATTAATAAACGAAGAAAAAACGCTAAGCATTAGTTAGAGAATATTTTTTTATTGCCAATAATATCAATGCATCAAGTATTCAAAATTAACGATCAACAATTCACATTTACAGAAAAACAACTGAATTTGCACAATTAACCTGAACTGCTTCTAAGAAAAGAGTTCTTATTGATAAATACTGTTTGACGAAAACTTATTTTGATTTCATTCTTTTTTGGCTAAGGAAGAACCACTTTAATCATCAATTAATCGAAATGGTTTTCATTGCAAAAAGTAACGGGTTTTATATACAGGTGTAAGTCGATGTATATGTTTTCGGCTGATGACTATTTCTTACTTTACTGTAATTTAGATCAATTATGTGCAAGTAAATTATTTCCACATCAACTGATATTTGATAATGTTTGACAGAAAACTAAATAATCACGATCTTAGCCTCGATTATGTTCAGATCTCAAAGCATTCGTTTCTTGTATCAGGAAAGCAATTGAAGAGTAGTTTAATGAAATCCGAGAAAACCAAAAACATGATTACGAACAGTAGCTTAAAAACTATTGGATTGATTTTGCTAATCAGTAACAGATACTGACCTCTTCGAATTTTCTTAATTTTTGTGATATTTTACTATAGATCAAATGCTACAGTTAAAATCATAGATTCATCTGAGGTTGGATTTATCTCATAGACAACCTACGTCTTATACTTTCATCTTGTCTTTCTTTATTAAATGATCCTTTTACCATACTCCAGCAAGTGTTGTTTTGATAACAAATTTGATTGTATTTTTTTTCAAATAAACTATGAACAAACCGGAGAGATTTATCTTGCCGAAATATTTAGAAGCTGTTCTATAAGCTGAAAATAACAGTTGTATAACTTTTCAGAAATATTCACAGTAGCAAAAAAAAATGAAACAGGAAAATAAAACAACCAAATAGTTAAACATCCGTTTTTTTTCTCGGTTCTGTACATATTTCTTTGTTGGTATGTTCGCAAACACGAATTAACTTTTTTCGTTCGTAAAAAAAACAAATGTAAATGGTTTGTCAATATACAACTGAACTTACTGTTTCTTGCAATTAATCGGTTGATGTACATCGAGAACATGTTTTTTTTTCTTTTGAAACCATTATTATCAATCGATCATGCGGTAGACAGCCATAATGTATTTAATGGTTGAATCAATATTTTTTCTGCATTTATTTAATAGGTATGAAATCAAAGAAATTCTATCATCCATCAAAATACTAATACTTGAAAAAAATGATGCAAAAACAATCGATTCGTTTTATTTAAATGTACAATCAAACGGCATAAAAAAAAAAAGAATGAAAGTATCATCTAATTTGACCTCACCTAAACAACAATTAATAACTCAAGATAGTATTGATGGTAGCGGTATCACTAGCCCATTGACGCGTGATCTATCAATTATATCAACAAACGAAATTCGATTTCCAAAGTTATTAGAAAGCGATGGTGAAGTTGAAGAGCAAACACTTATGCAAGTTGAAGTTGTTAATAATGATTTATTAAGAAAGTCACGTCGTTCAGAATTGGCTAGTAAAAGCACATGTTTAACACGAAGATGGCAAACAGCACTTGTAACAAGTTTGGTTTTATTAGGATTAGCTGGAGGCATTGGTGAGTGATAATAATCTATAGAAAATAAAAATATATGCTGATGCATGGATATCACAAAAAAAGTACAAGAAGAAAAGTACTATCAACATGATAGCACAATGGGCAAAAACAATGTAACTTTTTTGTTAGAAACTTTTATCTTTTATTAATAATCGTGTTTCATAATAAAGTAGACTTAATGAAACACGATTGTTAATTATTAATGAGATCTATAGCGAAGAAGCTGAACCTTCATCCACAAGTCGTAAAACGATATATTTGTTTGTGAAGATCCGTCGAACAGAGATTAAATGATCTACTCTGGCGTATTATAGAACGAAAAAACTGAATCAAAATTTAGATCTTTTATTTACTTTTTTAATTCTTATATCGTATTGATAGTATATGATGATGCATATAGCAAGCAATTTTTTGAAAGTTTCTTAATACAGTTGTTATGCATCATTTTATTCATCACCGTGAAAAAGAATTTTTAACAAGTATAAATTAACTAAACAATTCATCATTCTTTTACTTAATTCTCCAGAAATGTAATAAGAGAGTAATTCCTATGTTATAATGAAACGTTATCGATATACGATCTTTGATCGTGTATGAACAACGTATTTCACCATTCCTTTTGTATCATGTTTTATAAAAGTCGTGAATACATACATTGGTATTTAAAATGAAAAAAAAATCTAACTATGACATTTGTTTATAGGTGGCCTTGCTTATTGGATAGCATCACCCAGAGTAATAACGCAATCATATCCACTTTACGGTGAATCATGTTATATGAATTCTCGTTCATGTGATGCTACACGTATGCTTTGGTGTCCTGCCGGTACATGTATATGTATGGGTGATTTTCAATGGAATACAACAGCACAAAATTGTTCATGTGGTCAATATCAAATATGGAATGGTATTAAATGTCAAGATTATGGTTATTATGGTGACCCTTGTAATAGTGTCTCTTGTCGACCCACTTTAACATGTGAGGTTGTCACCAATCAAACATATACAACTGGTCAAAATATATGTGTATGTGATAATGCTACTTATTTGGATACAACATCAGGTAGTGCGACTCAAGATCAATGTATTGCTCGATTAACATACGATGGCGTTTGTAAGACAAAATTTGATTGTCAAGATTGGTTGGGTCTTTCTTGTACTAGTACTTCTTCAGGTACAGTTAGAATATTTTAACGAATAATAAGTACAGATTTTTTCGTTTAATATAATAGGTTTAAGATGTCGATGTAGTTCAACCGCGTATTGGGGTGGATCTATATGTGTACAAAGTAAAGTTGTTGATCGATAAGTTTTGTTTTTATAATATTGCCAATTTCTATAGATGCTCTTGGATGGGAATCATGTAATAATAGTACAGTGCCATGTGATACTACAAGAGGTTTATCGTGTGTATCATCTAAATGTGAATGTGATCAATATAGTTATTGGGATAATATAACAACTTTATCGTGTCAACAAAAGGTTCTTAAATGATCTTTTCATTTAGTTTTCATTGCTTCTATTGTTATTTTTGTTAGAAAACTTATGCTGTTTCTTGTCAATATGATTTCCAATGTAATACAACAGTTAATCTGTCTTGTCCAGCAAATAGTACTGGTTGCAATTGTTATGCAACATCATTCGCATATATGTGTGATTGTCAAGTAGGTTATTTTTGGGATGGACAGCGATGTACAAGTCAACATTCATTTAATGGAACATGCCCAGGACAATATGCTTGTTTAAGTAATCTTGTATGCTATTTAGGACATTGTATTTGCCCAGGAAATATGGTATGGAATAATCCCACACCAAATATTTGTGATTGTCCTTCAACAACTTCATGGAATAGTATGAGTAATATATGCATATAAAATCATGTGAATAAATTTATTTTTCTGTTGAAAGAACAAAAAACTATTTTTATATAATATTGGTGAATAAAGTGATATTACATCAAGGGGGAAAGTGCTGGCACCCAGCACCCTGGCATCTCAGCACCTGCTCAGCACCTTGACACCTTTTCAGCACCTGCTCAGCACCTTGACACCTTTTCAGCACCTGCTCAGCACCTTGACACCTTTTCAGCACCTCAGCACCTTTCCAGCACCTCAACACCTACTCAGCACCTGCTCAGCCCTTGTGGGTTCTGTGAAGGTTAGAAAGTTAGAACATAAATATTAATTGAGAAGTTGCTTAGAAATAGGGTAATACTATTCAGATTCGGTTTTGTGGAACTCACGTATATTTTCGAAGAAAATAGTGAGTGTAAGTTTTAAGTTCAAGGTTTTGCGGCTCCCCCCCCCTCTCCTTACAGACAGGTTCCCATTACAGACCATAGCAACGGAAGAGAAGATTACAGACGGCTACTTCTCATTTGCGATCATAAGTCAAATAAAATTTT
>CAJNSZ010000097.1:172886-231886 GCA_905329745.1 Rotaria sp. Silwood2
GCTCGATAAAATTTTATCGTCAAGTTTTGACTTGAAACTAAATTTCGATCGAGTATCTCTGAGATATGGACTTTTCAGACTTTAAGTGGTTTTCAATTGATATCGTATAAAACACGCATATTTTGAAAGTTCCATATCTCGGAGACACTCGATCGAAATTTAGTTTCAAGTCAAAACTTGACGATAAGATTTTATCGAGCAATTAGGCTCATACAAAGACAATTCACTAAAAAGTCAATATATCAGTCAAATCTAAACGTCAGAAGGCACTCTTGGAAGCCTACTCTAATTCATAGATCCCCTACGGCTGTGCACAATATCTCGGGAACTACCCTCATGAGTTTAAGAAATACTGCTCTGAATTAATTTTTTACTATCATATGCATATAAGAAATAAAACAACGATAAAATGAAAGTAATTATTGTTATTCTTGTTAGTGCATGTTAATACGTTCGAAAAGAGCTTTTGAAGACAGTACTAATGTTTTTTAAATCATTAAAAACGGCTTGTTACTATGGTGAATATTTTCATAGTTTTTCCTGTTTTACCTTGTATTACATTGATGAAAAAAGAAGATAGTGAGTTTAATTTTGGAAAAAGAAGGCTACGGAAACTGTATTTCGTGAAATAAGAAAAATACATTGTACTAAGCTCATACATGATGAAACAAAATATTGCTTACGAAATCGTACTTGGTATCCATTTGACTTGAAGTTTTTTTTCCAACCACAGCTATATAATTACTCAATTTATATCGTATTTGAAAGCATTACAACAAATACATAGCTCAAATATGAAAGACTTACTCATTTTGCTTTCATAATAAGCCATTTATAATGGTTTTAAAAGCATTAAAATTTAATATCTTAAAAATTACTCCGTAAATTTTATTTTCAATATACATTTTAAAGCACATATTTCGTCCTATTTGTGAATGAAAAAGTTAGGCTTCTAACATTTTTCAATCGAACACAGTAGACCTTGACATTTGTGTAGATACTAACGCATCGTAAGCTTGTATAGGCGAAACGATTGGAAGTTTTAAAAAAGAGATGAGAGAAATTTCCATAATACAGCAACAAATAAGCAAAGTATTTTTTTTTTCTGGTAAAGTGCAAAACAGTACTTTTGTGCAACACAATTTAAATGGAATGTTGAAGCGTAGAGGTAAAAATTTGGACCATATATCAATGAAGTTTCGTTACTTTATGCTTTATTGCATTTCTAGAGGATTAAGCAAAAGAATGATGATGAAATGTGTCCCGAAATAGATAGAATAAAACAATCTCCATATGATTAGCAAACATAACAGCTTTTTGAAAATTGAGATTATCATGAATAGTTTGCTTTTACTTGAGATATATAATACTTTTAATGAGTAATAATTGTGTCTTACAAATATTTTAGTTCATAGATTTATTTCTCATGAACACAGCATGATGCAATCAATGATATAAACGTTTACGATTGTGAACTATTTGTTTAGCCAAAACCAAAAAAAATGAAATAAGGAACAGGAAATAATTTTCCTGTTGGAAAGTTGAATTCTTCGTTCTCTTTGTTATAATATCGAATGATACTGAAACATACATATGCATAATTTCGTCTTTTCTAACTTTTCTATAACATGCCAAATTACATTTTAAACTTATGAAGTGAATTTATATTTTATTTAAATATATAGTTTTCTAATTGAATTATTGCATTATACATTCGGCGAATTTTCATCGAAAATTAAGACAATCGAATTTTTCTCTTTACTATTCACTGCAAAGTTGCAGCTGATACATTGCACGAATATTCTCTATGTCAGGTTTTGGTAATCAACTTGTGTTAATAGCATCCATGATGAAGAAGATGATCCATGTCAATATCTTTCTTAAGTTCATCGATAACTTTGAAACTATACACACGAGAACCTATCACTAAATTTTCAATAATAGTTGAATTTCAATAATAAGAGACTTTTGTTGATTGTACTGTGTTAAAGAATCAATTACGCTGATATTGAATGTCAAAAAGCAGTGTTTGAATCTCTATTTTAATTTTTCTTCTCAATGTCGATCGAATGTATAGTGGAAAAAAAGCAAATGTTTCATATTTATTTGCAAGTTTTATTCTTAAAATTAGTAGTTTTAAAGAATATTATATTGAATCAATCCTGAAAACGACGATAAATATCTCCATAAATTGAGTTTCGATCTCTTTAAAAATCACCTGCTGATAGTAATCGAAAAGAAATAATCAATAACAATAAATTGTATGGCAACTTTACTTTTACTCCAAAATATGAAATTGTCAATTTAGAAAAGCTTAAAAAGATTGTTTCAGTTCTGAAAAACTCTTGATCATCCTGCACTTATTAGATGTCTGCTACGAATTGCAAACAATATTGCTACACGATTAAGAAGTAAGCAATAAAATCAATGGTGAATTGCATATCAAATGATGCTTTGTAAACTAATCTTTTTTTTCATATGAATCATATAAGTAAATATTACCCCGAAATAATAAAAAAATGTAATCTGCTGTTAAATAAGATATATGTATATTCTGCGATCCATAGTTAATTTTTAGTTTTCACTTAAGATAATAACACGAGAAAGCGGAGCTGAGCAAGTAAGAGTACGTACTTGTCCGACCATACACCAAAATTAAAAAGTAGTGGGTGTAATCTTAAGAACTTGACAATAACAACAGATAGTGATCTATGGTTTTCAACAATCGAAAAAAGAGAACTCCGGATGACTTCTTTGTTTGATAGTATTTAAGGTAAAGTTATTTTAATATTCACTTGTCTTTAGATTGCTAAAAGAACACAGATGAAATACATGATTGGATCCCTGAAACACTGATTTATTAGCTTCATTGCAGAAAACCAGTATTCTATACGTGAAAATTTGACATATAGTAAGTGCTGACTTTTAAACTAACTAGTTCGAAATATTTTCTCTGTGCGATAACATTAATAAGCTTTGTTTTGATTTTTTCTTGTTATTATCTTTCAAGGAAGTAGTTTTTTAATGTTATTCATATGAAGAAAACGACTTGTAATAGATCTTCCTCATCAACAAAAAAAAGATCTATTCGCTTGATTGAACAAAAGTCGAGATATTTGATTTTTTTTTATTGTACAGTTATTAATAACGCAACCTTTGGGTTGAAGGTCATTAATAGTTTTTTTTTCTGCTTGTATTACCATTATGGACTCGTTACTCATGAGTAGCTCTTTGATCAATATCATGTTTCGACGAATAGCCTTTTGCTTTTTTTTTCGATTAATTTATTTCTTCTTTTTAGCATGCTGTGTTTCACCTTTCACAAATGCTTCTATAGAAATGTATTTTTCAAATATTAGAATATATTTTGTTTGCCTAATTTAAGACTAGAAGCAGCTTTCTCCAGACCATCACTTCATACAGTTATGTTTTTTATGAACGACTTCATATTTTTATAGTTTGAATGGATAAAACAATCATACGTATGGTCACCATATAGTAATTGATATCAATGAAATTGATAAATATATTTATTTATAATATAAAAATTAATTTTTTTGTTTTATCTTCACAAAAATTCTATTTAAAAAAAACTAAAATAAAATATTTCATTCACAAAATTTTAGTTGTTGTTTATTGGTTGATTTAAGCTACCAACAAGAATTTTTTTTCTATTTCACCCATTATTTGCCATGATCAACGTCTTATTTGTTTGCTGCAAGTAGTTTTTCCTTCTCTTTTTCTCGTCGATTGCGCTACAGAAATATATAATATAACCAATTCAATTATTTTATTCGTAAGAACGTCGAGGAAAAGAAAAGAAAATATTTATTGATATATATACATGTTTTTCGTTTTGTTGTGTTTGAACTGAAAAGAATATTCAATTTAACGCTATTTGTATAACATAAAAGGCGATAATTATAGACTTGTCAAGTAGTGATTTTATTATGAAGAATAGATAAAAAAGACAAGTTTAGAGTATATCACACTATTCTTATCTTTTTTTTTTTTTCTTTCTAGATTTATTCGTCTTTTATTGTTATTATTATTTATTGTTTTATTCTTTTTTCATTCTTCGTCTATCACACGAGAAATTCTATTGACATCGATCATCATGAATTAAATCCAGTGAGACTTGTCAAAAATGTATCGAAATCGGTTCGATAAAAATAATGAAATAATATAACAAAATTTGTTTGGTATTTTGTTTTTTTTCTTATATAGAAGTACCACAGATCCTGTTTCTAAACAATCATCAGTAGCAAATATTTCATCAAGTGTATCTTTAATGACTACGTCTAAAGATAATGATAGTCATTCATCATCACAATCATTGACAAATGCTACGACAAATGCACAAAATCTTTTAAACCCACCAACAACGACTACAAGTAGGATAAAAAGAGCGTCAATAACGCAAATAATTAGGAGTGAGTGTCTGAAGAAATCAGTCACTCTAGTGCATCAACGATAGCGTGATATCTCAGAATTTCCTGATTTTTTTTATATGCTGCAGAGGATAATGAGTGCAATAACCTTCGAAACTTTCCAACGATAATTTTTCTTATTCGTTTTTGTGAATTCGAGTTCAAGAAGCTATATCATCTGATATATTTAGCAAAAGATGATAATTTTAAAGAGAAGCTCACCTTGATAGAAAATAAACATAAGATGTAACCTATTATGCCTAGATTTCGACTGTGGCAAGTTAGCTTTTATCCAAAATGAACCAAATGTTCGCAATCAGCATGCAAAACTACACCATAAGATATATTTTTCATCTTGAAATGTTTCTGATGAACACTTGTCTATACACCTGTTCAATCATTCACCCATAAAATTTTATCCTACGTTCTCCTACAGGTGAAATTTCAATGGAAAATATTTTACAATAAAACAAGTTTTTTTTCTGGTGTAGTTTTGTAGATTGATTGCGAATGTTAAGTTCATTTTAAATAAAAGTCAACGTTTTACAATCAAAATTTGAAACAAGCCTACGTTTAATATTTATTTTGTATAGAAGTGACTGCCTTTTTTAAACATATTATAGTTTTATACCATCCATAAGAAAAAAAATCATATATTTAAACATGGACAATATTAACCAGTCGAGACAGTACCTTGTGAAAAATACGTCAGTGTCTTCAAAAGTGTTTGATGAACCATTGGAAAACGACGGATTTTTCACATGGTATAAAATTGCTAACAATATCAGATGATATAACTTTTTCATCTCTATTATTGGTGCAAATATCAAAGCATTCCATAAGATCAAAACTTCTTCAATTCGACAAGCAAGACTAATTATCGTTAAAAACTTCATCAGTATATCGAATAATAGTGTTCGAATCAAGTTAAAAATTTTAGAGATTACTAAAATTCATTATCTTCTACAACATATAAAAACGTCATGAACTTCTAAGATATCAGTCGTTCGCAGATGTTTGAGTGTCTCAGAAACTTACTCTCAATATTTATTTTTGTATAGATCGGGATTCTAAACGTGGTCGACCAACATGCCAACCAAAAGGGACAATACCTTATACAGTATGAAATCTAAATTAAAAACTAATTTTCATTAAAACTGTTTGTATTTAATTTTCAGGTAGGCAACCATGATACAATAGAAAAGATTGCTCTTCACTTTAACTTAACGCCGTCCGAATTACTTCAGCTCAATAAATTGAATACACGTATTGTCTTTCCTGGTCAAGTATGTTTTATTTTCTTTCTTTATTCTCATCTATATCTTATTATTTCTAGATACTCTATGTACCTGAAGCATCTGCTTCAAACATAAATGATGAACAACAAAAATCTACTGCTCTACCAATAAAATCACCATCATCATTGTTAAAAGAACCTAAAGATGAAGATGCATTTATTGTTCATACAAACCGTCGTTCATCAAGTGAATCTTCTCCTCCGGTTACACAACAAGATGTTGGTCAAATGGTTTGGTCAATGACTCGACAAATAACACCAAAACCTGGCCGTGCTCAGCGATTAAAAAGTGAAGCAAGTACAGAAAGTGAATCATCAACACGAACTATTGAAGATCGTATAAAAACTCAAAAAGAAGATAATACTAAACAAGTTAAACACCTACAAAAATCTTTGTCTATAGAAGAAAATCAAGAATTAGATGAGGAATGTTTACAACGTTTTATTAAACTTAATGTTAGACTTATGACTGACGATCATGTAAGTAATAAAATTAAAGTAAAGAGAAAAAAAGAAACTAAACCAATTTTTAGGATTTTTTTTCTTGTATCACGAAAGAGAATGATAAGTTGATAGTAAAAACATACCATATATTCGCTTAAAATTATTCGTGTGTTAATAATATGTATTAAACTTGTTAGAAAAATTTACAAATTAAATATTAATAATTACAATGTCTTGTGAAATTTTTCTATAAGACAAAGAATTTCTTAAACTTCAAGATTTGTATCGTATTGATTTTTTTGAAAATCTTAGGTGTCCACGCATAGCTTTAGCAGACGTACATATGAATGATGAAAAAAGAAAAATTATGATATTTTCAAATTTCAATTTGACTTTTTAAATAATTTTAATACAAAAAGCTTCAGCATAACGTCCGTAGATAAGACTTATGGAGGTGTTTGTCGCGAGTCTAAATGTTGTCGGGACAAACATTTTACTGCGTGAGAAAAATCAACAAAAAAAAACAAATAATTTAAGTTAAAGTGAAAGATAAATATAATGTTCATAGTAAATCTAAATTTATTATTTTCAACTTTTAGGCGTCGGTCAATCCAGTATTTTAGCTTTGTGTTGACTCAGGGAAACTAAGAAAACCCTAAAATAATTTGAAACCGTTTGCATTACCCAGTCTGATATATGAACTCTTTAATAGGTTTCGATTTCTGGACTAGCTGCTCAAGAAAAAGTCAATTGCGAGATTTTCATCTGAAATTATGTCCATAGACAGGTCTCACGACCATTAACATATCCTAAAAATCTCAGCTCAGACGAACATATTTTTCTTGAGATAGCAAGTATGCAACGAATATGTATAACATAAAGCAAACTATAGAATCTAATTGTTTTACGAGTGAAGTCTTCTAACTATTTAATTGCTTTTGATTTGAGACTATGTGCATTATGTAGAGTTCAATGAGTTATGAATACCTTGAAATGAGTTCTTTCTCTTAGACTATTGCTGCGGAATTACTACACTTTTATAGTTTTTTAATTGGATGGAGAAACACCAGAAAAACTGATTTTTGAAGTTCGAATTGAAATTTTCATAGAGATACGCTTTAATGAGAATGATTCAGGTATTATCGCTGTTCTTATTCTAAGATATAACTATGATAATAGCTTGCCTTTTACATCACACATAGAGACCAGCACTTTTAATACTCTTGTTTTACTATAAAAGCAAATCAAAATATTTGAAACTTTCACAATAAACTTTTTTCGTTAATACCTGTTTTTTATGCAAAGTTTCAAGTTGAAATTCGAACATAAGTTTTTCTGATGTTCCAACCTTCGTTTAAAAAACCATAAAAGTGAAGTGCTTCTCTACAGCAATAAGTTAAGCGCAAGAATTCTTTTCATAGTATTCATAGCTCATTTGGATTTCCGGCTAGTCTGGTAGCCGTGAAACCAATCTATGAGAAAAGCTTTCAATGATAGTCTTGTGGTGGAATTTTTCATGAATAGTTGACCCAGAGGCCGAAGGTCTACTAAAACAGTCATAACTCTAGCTGAATAACATAAGGGCTCGAATCTATTCTGATTTCTCTTAGTTTCACTCAGTCCTATTGATATCCAAAATACGAAATTATACGGCTTCCGACAGTTGAGTATGTTCTCTAGTTAGTCGTCGAAAACTTGTGTGAATGTGTATCAGTATATGGCTAGAAGCTAAGACTTGTAGTTTTAACTTTTTCTATATATGATTGTTCCAAGAATACAAAATCTATGTCATATGAGTTTTGCAAAAAATTATGCTGAAATATAAACTTAATTTATAACTGAGAGACATCAGTTTGTAAAAGTGTAACTCACTTTATTAAGTTTTTTCGCGATGAAACTTTGTTTAACAAAGTTTTCATTTAACACGAATATATTCATGAAATATTTTCATTTTAGAAAAGTGTTGCTGGTACATTACTTGTTACACCAAATGCAGTCATGTTTGATCCCGATGTTCTCGATCCATTGGTTAAAGAAAATGGTATTGATAAATATGGTTTAATAATTCGGTTTGTTCATTATCTTTCTTTATTAATTTCAATATTGGTTTTATTTTTATTTTTAGCATGGATTTACTTGCTGGTATTGCTTTATATGAAGATATCGCGATGTATGAACATGCAGCAACGCTACGGTATAAAAGAAAATATTTTGTGAAACATTTCATTAAAAGAAGATTCATTTTATTTGATTAGAGATGAGGAAAAACGAAAAATGTGTCATTCAACAAGTATAAAAAATCTTGATCAATCTACAACAATTTTTTCTAATAACGATGAACAAGAAGTACATGAAACAATGTCATCATTATTAGATCAAATTGATAAAGAATTAAATTCATCAACTGATTCAAGTTTTGTGTTATTTAATGCCTCATCACATGTTCGTCGCAGTATATCAGCCGATAATCAAATTTTTCATTATGAAGATTTATTTCATTCATTTGATGATTCAAAACATTCCATTGGAGTTTTAATTGACGATAAAGATTTATCATCACGTAAGTATTACTTTTTTTTTCCTCTTTAAAATTCAATTAATATATTAAAATAAAAGAAATTTCCAATTGGACACAACTAATACAAGCTATTGCATTAGAGAGTAGGTTTTGCTATTTTGGTGTAGGTGACACGGCATATGAATCTGACGTAAAGAACAAATTACAGAAATACAAGAAAATGTATTGGCGTATGTCTTCTCTTGAGTTACACCCACACTTTGTTAAAGATTGGCATCGAACTATGAAAGCACTGTTAATTTCTCATATATTTTCTTTGATACAATAGCTCATCCATCTCTGCTCAGGATTCAGCACGAGAAAATCCATCAAATACTAGAAAATGGAACAACATGCGAACTCGATAGTGGCTGAACGATTGTAAGCCGAATTTATAAAACTAAAGAGACATGTTAACTATGAATTAATTTCGACTTTTTATTCGATAATAAGAGACTTATATTTTAAACAAGCAAAAGCTCTGTTCGATGTTTCATGTGAATGTAGATTTATTCAAATAAAACTATTTGTTTTTGGATTTCTTAACTTTGTTCCTTATGTCAGACTCAAGTGGCGGAAGTAGAAATGCACGGGACCAAGCATTTTTAGTCGCGGTAACGTTTTTATCCACCGGTGTCGACCATAGTCCCCATAAATCAGGTGGAGTCCTCGTCCCGGCACCTTCTTTTCTAGTAGTTCTGGTCTCCAGTTCTAGTTTAGAAAAAAATATTCCAGAGTTTATTTATATCACATCTAAAATTATTTTTCGATACTTCTTTTCTTGAATTATGTTCTCATGCATATGCTTGATAAGATAATTCACTTAAAACTATAGAATATTTTACTATGAGCTTAAGCTTCAATCGTGGCGAATTTGTTTTTCGTGGTCTCGCACATCTCTAGCTGAAAGGCTTATCTATGCATGTATTTTGGTGTAGGATTATTTTATTTTGGGAAAAGGGAAGCCTCAGAAAAAATAAATTGATGCTTTGTATTGAAATCATTCATCTTTTTCCTTATTGAAGAATGCCATCTGGAAAACTGTGTACCTGCTGATCAATTTAATAAACGTTTTGGTGAAATAGATAGTAAGATGAATTGATTTTTCTTTCGAAAAAAAAGTTTGGTTTTTTTCTATTAAAATTAAGAATTATTACAAAAACAACATGACATTTATGTAACACCGCATCCAATAGAAATTCCGTATTATTTATGTATGAAAACAAGTACACTTGCCAATGATATTGGATCTGTACAAGAAAGACTCAATAAGAAACGTGTTGATTATATTTATGGAAAAAAAGAACTTGAACATGAATATTGGTTTTCTGTACCAAAAGAAAGGTAAGAATCAAGGTTTTTAATATGTCAAATTCATTCTTATTGTGGGTTTCTTGTTTTACATTAGTTCTTTGATATTGACAGAAAAATGTTTGTCAGAGTATTTCGAAAACTATAGCTAGACACTTGTCCGTTCAATAAAATGCTTTTCTTAAAAGTTTTGAAGAACTGAACAATGTATATCGATATGCGATGCATATTCTCGAACTACTCTTTAATAATTTGCTCGTCAGCAGACTTATTTTTCATTTAAACTCTACATATGAAACATCCTGAAAAGATAAGTACCATTAAATCTTCATTCCAGAGTTATAACCATTTTACTAGAATTTTAGACTATGACACAGTATGTAACAACAAATCGAGCGATAGTATTGCAAAATGATATTTCGCTCGTGGAAAGATCTATTTGTGACTAAAATGTTTTGAAAATTTTAGTTGAAAACAATGTTTTTTTTGTGAGATATTGAATTTCCAAAAATCACTCATATCCTGCGAAAGATGTGAAAATATCAGATTTTTGGAAATTTAACACTTCGCAAAGGAAATATTCTTTCGAGCTCAAAATCTTCAGAACATTCTAGTCACAAATAGATCTATGTATAGATCAAAAGTCAGATCAAAATACCGTCATTCAATTGGTTGATACATACCATGTCATAGCCAACAAATTCCTGTAAGATGGCTATAACTCTGAAAAGAAGATTGAAGTGTGCTAATCCTTTTGAGATGTTTCATATCTCATTGAGGTCTGCATTATGCAGTGTACAAACTTTATAAAGATCTATTAAAGAAATTTTCACTGAAAATACATAACAACTATGATATTGAGACTCTGAATTCAACATTTAATCAGTAAAGTACATTATGTAAAAACTGAGATATACAATTGGGGTTCAAGTAATAATTCAGTAATATTTTGCTCCATAGCATTTACTATCCATTTCAAAAAAGAATGCACGGCATTGTTCTCTGAATAACTTTTAATACGAACATCATAGAGGCCTGCGGTTCAAGGCGCCCAAGAGTGAAGACTCCGGCCATCCATCTAAAAACCAATATAACTGTTCCACTTAGAATGGTGAATTACTCCTTCGTAGCTGCTTTTTTAGGTGATCACAGTTTAATTGACTGAAATCAGGAATCTCAGAACAAGTCCGATAACCCTCGAATAGAACAAGCTAAACATGTCGGCCCTGTGTAGATCGAAAAAGAAGATTTTTTTCTATCTATTAGTCCTAGTAAAAGTCTGAATCGAAGAGAAAATATCTACAGAATATTACTTTCGAAAGTTTTGGCCAAGAACTCACCTGATCAACCAGTCGCTTATTTCGATCAAAATTTATTCAAAAAAAAACAAACAAGGAAACACATTATATTTTGAAATGGATAGTGGATGATGCTTATGATGTTCTAGATCGATCAATTGGTATAATCATATTCAGTAAGAAAACCATCATGTTTGATTATTCAAATGAGAGAAAAATAATTAAGCTGTCAGAGATTTCTTGTTTTTTGTTCGAAACAATGTATTCATAGTACTGACATATGCACGCCTCATATCTCATGTAACAAACATATTAATAAATTTGGATTAAAAACTTTTAATCAAAATGATCTTCATTATGTTAATCTGCCTGATATTTTATTGAGAATCAATTGTTTTACATAGTTCAAGCGGTTTAAAAGAAAAGCATCCTGCAAAAACATTACTTAAGAAATATAATTGGATCTTAATCGGATGATCTAGATAAAATAGTCATGTCATTGTTTCATCTATATCTTTTTCAGATTGTATTGCTTTACTTTGAACGTTTTTGTTTTTGAGATGATTATTTGTTTAATTTTTTTACAAAATTACCAAAAAGCTGTTTAATCTCAAGTTTAAAGAAGGAAAATTGGCCAAATAATAGAATGAAGTTCTGATATGTCGAACTTTCGAAAGCTTTTCTTTTTGAAAAACTTCACATTGTTTTCTATGAATAATTTAAAAAAAGAAATCGCTAAAAAACTTTGTTATCATATAATGAAAAAATGCTCTTTCTCGTCGTGTAGAGTCTTTTAATGTAATTGACAATAATCGAAATTTCATTTATTTTCTCTTCTCATTCAGAAAATGATTCGAAAGTTTAATTGCAGATTTCAATGCAATACGTCGGGCTACAAAATAGTTAATTCACCCTTTTTATTTCTCAAAGTATTATCGAGTAAATTAGAGAAAATAGTAATTTTTTCCACAGAAGCTGTCACATGTCAAAACTTCACAGTATTATTTGGCCAATTTTCCCTCTTTCACCTTGAGATCAAAGTTTTTAGTATATTTGCCGAAAACTGAACAAGTGATCCTCTCGAAAAAAAAAGTTCAAATAAAAACGATGAAAACTGAAGCAGATATTGATGAAATATTCACATCGTCATTCTATTTAAACCATCCGATAATAATCAATTTCGAACTAATTTATTGATATTTTCTTTCACAAAATCGCTCCATATTTTAATAAGGAAAAAGCATCATTTCCTAATGTAAAAACAATATTATGTTAAAATTGCTATCTTGATTATTATGTTATAGTTCTTGCATGACCTTATAGACTAAGTACTACTAGATGCTGAGATAAAATAATAATGTGTGTATATAGATTAATTCTCTAACCCTTTTTTGAAGTGTGAAGAACCATGCGTGTCAATATCAAACAATACCCGTTGTATTCGAATCATTTTGTATCCTAACTATGTGTACTGATAAAAGAATAATTTCTATATATCGACAACTAATAGAATAATTTTATAAGAAAATTTAATATAACATTCTAAATCAGAATAGGAAATGAAAACAATTGACTAGTAAATATGACAAAAAAGTCTATCATTTATATTTTCTACACAAATGGGAATGATTGTCCCAGTAAATTATTTATATGAAATATTATGCATGTCATAAAAATACGATTTACTCATTACTGAATATTAATAGTAAGATTTATTTATTGATTTTCAGGATCATCAATCTATAATTTTTCATCATTAAAATGATAGGCACACTCAAAAATACCCCCAGTGCATGATTATATATGTATACAATCAGTAACGATATAAACTGAATGTTTACTTATAGAAATAATTAATAGTAAAAAAATTAATCTTAAAGAATAGAATATGTCAAGAAGTAAGTATCCATTTTTATGGTGGTATCTTTAATAGGACTTTTTTTTTGCTAGTAATAGTAGACGCATTATACTTCTATATGTGAAGTCATTATAAATTGATAAATAATAGATAGACATTAATTCTGTAGAGAATACAAGTGTATGGTTGATCGAGGTATTTTTTTTTTCTTATATTTTAGAATTGATCATCTCTATGCATTTTTTCTTCGCTGGAGCCCTGAACGTTCAGCAGATTCCTTATCAGATGATAATCATCCCGATAATAATAATACTTCATTTAATCAAACTAATCGTCGTTCATCTAATACTCAATTAAAAAATAATGAAATCTCATCTGTTCAAGGTTTTGTTTTGTTAGCCAATGATGATCCTGAATTAACAGATGACTATTTATATGCTAATAATAAAAATAATACTACTAGTTCAAAAAATGCAACATCAATTGATAGTGGTACACAACAAAAAAAACAACATTATTTAAAACGACAAAATACTTTACTTAAAGAATGGGAGGTAATGAATAAAAAAAAACTGATTTATTTTCGAGGTAGTTTAGAATATAATGAATTACGATGCATTGAAATAAAGGATAAAAGATTTTCTTTTCAAATCAACAAATGCCGTTAGCTTTAAAAAGAAAAAATATTGATATGTCAAGAAAAGATGCAGATTAGACAACACAATTAGATATTGATGTTCTTCAAATAACATTCTTCCTGTAGAGAAAAAAAAGAACCTTTCATGTAGAAAATTAAAAAAGAAACATAAGTTTATTATATTCATTAAGAGCCCTTCGTATAATTCTCTCTACTCTAAATTGCCAGGCTTTGTTTAAAATCTCATCATTTCAATAAGATTAATTTTCTACTGAACAGATTTATACTTGTTAACATAGAGAAGAATCATATAGAGAAATAATTTCGTCTGTGCTAACTGACTTTATATATATGTAAAATGCCAAATATAGAAAATTTGAATATTTTCTATATTTATCAGTTTATAAAACTAGAACAATATTCGAAAGAAAAAGACTTGAGGTTTTCTTGACAATGGCATGACCCTCAAGGAAGAACTCAATTCATCTTGTTCTGTGAAGCTTTAAAGCTAAGAGATTGTTTTAAATATGTGGAACTTTTTTTTTTTGTGTCATGCCGACAAGCATAAGAGCTTATTAATGAATTTTCTATTTTATACAAGGAAGGAAAAGAGGAGATCATCCGTTCTATACTTTTATTATATTTAGGGTATCCACGGAAGAGCTTAAATTACATGATACAAGATTAAGATAATAACTATGAAAGTGTCTTTCCGAAGTTCATCAATTTTCTTCTTAGTTTTGTTTCTTCGAAAAGTTCAATTTTGTATAATACGTGACGTATTTTAATAATCAAAATACGTTTCAATCAAGATAAAAGACTACGGACCAATGAAAAAATACCGTGTTAAATCGAAAAATAAAGTTCAACAGACGAAAGAATCAACGAAAAAAACTATTTTTATCGACATATGTCTACTATCTGGTTATGATATATATCCTATCAAAAACATGTTTTTTTCAATATTTTCGATAATAAAATGGAAAAAAATTGGCCCTGACAACAATAATTTTGCATAACATTTCAAATCCTATCCATGTCTAACACAATTCTTGTCTTAGTTCTTTTTCTTTTTCAACACGATTATATGTTCTTTATAGTGTAGTTTGTCAATGAAGACGTGACAGCAAGATAAAAAAAGAACTCACTACTTCTACTTTCAGGATTGGTGGAAACATATAGTAAAGAGGAGAGAAACAGAAGCATCTTTTCTTTCACATATTCTCTCTTCACTATTAGTAGCTTTATAACTATATTAATATAACAAACGAATAAGAAATACAGCAATGATTCGAACACTATCTAAAGCATTATCGAATACTTCATCTTCCTCTACTGAATCATCACCATCATCACCAACACGTTCACGTCGTCCTACACTTCATTCATTAGCAACGCGTTTATCAGATTCAAAAAAGATTCTTCTTGATCAAATTCCTCATCATCAACAAAAATTAGCACGCTTAAGAAAACGTGCTAAAAGTCTTTTATCATCATCATTTACTGATCAATTTTCATTCGATAGACAAAATTCTTCTGATGGGGTATGACCATAAAAAATAGATACAATTTAAACTTATCCGAAAAGAAATAATAAAGAACGAAATAATAATAAAAATAAAATTAATTAATTATTCATTTAGATCATCAGTGTTGATGAAATTTATCGACGTATTAATGCAACTCAGACAAATAATACACAAACACCTGATCTTAATATTCCACCACCAAAACTGCTTCAACCATCGACGGTTATTGATGAAGAAAAATCAAAACATGTATGAATACAAAAAATAACGAACAAAACAAATCATTTTTCTTTTGCAAAATAAAAAAATATTAAATTTTTATGTTAAGATTTTACATGAATTACCACCACGTGTGCATGGTCTTTGTTGGCGAATAGTATTTAGTACAGAAACAGATGGGTTTAGTTTAAATCAACTTTATCGTCGATCAATGACAGTTGATCAAGATTCACCATCATTACTTATTGTAAAAGATATTGAACAAAATGTAAATAAAATATAAAAATCTATTTTGTTTTGTTTTTGTTGATGGTAAAATTTTTATTTGTTTATTAGATATTTGGCGCCTATGTATCACAACAATTAATGGTTAGTGAAGGTTTTTATGGTACTGGAGAAACATTTCTTTTTACATTTCATCCACAATTTCGTGTAAGTCAATATTAGAATACTAATTAAATATGTTATAGACAAATAGAATAATAAGAAATAAATAATGTTTTTTCTTTTGTTGTTTTTCTTTTTTCAATCTGTTCAATTTCATATTAAATCAAAATAGAAAAACAAACGAAGCATTTCAGATAAATTATTTCTGAAAATATTATTGCTAGACTTATCTATTTTTCTCAATTGAATTATGCTTTTTACAGTATACTAGACTTGATTGCCTGTAAGAAATAAAATGAACGAATTATCGTTAGACAACTTCGAGACGCTTCATAAAAAAAAAAAGGAGATCGACAAAAAAAACAAAAATTCATGGTTTCTTGCCAACGAACATTTTGTTTTTAGAGGAAATTGAACAATTAGTTTTTTGTTTTGTTTTGTTAAAAAGAAAATATTCACTATTAGAATATTATTAATAAAGAAAATATATTTAAATATTTGAAATTATTAGATTCTTCTACTAGTGCGGAAGGATGTAATATTGCTTTTAATAGCATAGAAAATTTTTGTATTCTATTATTGGGTGAAATAGTAAATGAAATATTAATATTATCCTTTAGGCATTTCATTGGACTGGAAACAATCAATTTTTCATCAAAGGTGATGTTAAAGCACTTGGCATTGGAAGTGGAGAGTATGTTTAATAATACATTTTTTTTATGTTTTCTTTTTTCGACTAATTATTTTGTTTTAATATTTAATTTCAGAGGTACTTATGGTTTATGGCTTGATGCCGATTTATATCATGGTCGAACATGTCCAAGTAAAACATTTAATAATATACGATTATCATCAAAAGAAGATTTTATTATTGCAAGTATTGAACTTTGGACATTTATTGATTAGAATTCGATTAACTTAATTATTGTAGAAACAGTATTTTCGTCATTCTTTTCTTTTTTTTTTTTTAATATTTTTATCTCTTTTGTTTGATCTTCTTCAATCGCGACTAATGAATTAACGATAAGGAGACAGTCTCTTTGTGCATATGTGTACATATAGATATATATATATAATTATTTATAGAAAAAAACTGTCCCGGTCATTTGATTTTCGTTTTAAAATAATTTTGAGATTACTGCAATAAACATGTGAAAAAAAATTAGTTTCATTCAATATATTTGAATCAATTCGAAGAAAGTCAACATTGTAAAATAATAACTTTTATCAATGAACAAACATAATTAGAAATTTTAATACGATTATAATTTCAATTTATTTTCTTTGCTCATATATATGTATCAATCAAAAACATTTTTTGAATGTTCTTTTTGCAGGTTAGCAAGTAAACTGTTCTACTTTGTTACACTTGACATTTTCCTGTGATGTCATTGTATGAATATCAAAAACTCTATTCATTTACACTTTCATGCGCATCAATAGATAGGCATTTATCAAACATAATTAAGCATTTATTGAAATAAAAAAGAATGCATTGTTCTAGATGTTCTTTGTTTGAAGGTTTTCTTTCGATATAAAAAGCAATACTTATCCTTTCTTTATTTAAACAACGAAATACGAAAAGAAAAAGATTATTATTATTATTATTATTGTTATTAGACAAATAAACATAACAAGATAATACTTACCAATTTTCTTCTGAATAATGATTGAGAGAAAATATTTTCTATGGCAAAATTAAAAGTATTCAATAACCATAAAGTAAAAGAAGATATTAACCGAATTCAATATACGGTGGATGATAGAATTAATATGTCGGCAATAATAATATGAATAAATCATTGATGTGATAATGAATTCAATCATAAAAAGAATTAGTATTTCTGTTAAACATTCAAATACTTCGTCTTTGCAACATTAGTTTGAGAAATTACTTTTCTAATAAGTCATATTCAAATAATATTCTATGCAATGACATTGCGAATTTTTTTGTCTCGTAATCATAACATGATGAATACATAAATCTGTTGTATGACCTGAATGAGTCAATTTTATTATGCATCAAATCATTGTTGTGTTCTGTTTATTTAAAGTCTTATCTGTGAATATTTATATGATCTGTCTCATCGTACGATAATACGAAGTACATCTGGTGGTTGACAGTAGAAAGGTCGAAAAAGGAAATATCGCAAGGGAAAAATGTGAAGTCTAGAAAAGTTATGAAAACAGTCATGTCGTTGTGATTGGTCTAGATAAAGAGATGACCAGAACTACGCTCTATTTTCCTTTGCGGCATTTGTACAGCATACTAATTTGACAAATTCAAAAAAAAAAGAACATATTTAGTTGTCAATTGTTGAAATATACTTTCTGATATTAGTTGTTAGTCGATATACAAAAGCTTAATTCATATCCAGTAATGATTAAATCATATGTTTATATTGGATAAGAATAACTGAAAAATAAGATTCAATCAAAGTATTCTTAGCTTTTTTTTTCGTCATTTAAATATATTCATATTGACATAGTTGCTTTTTATTTTTCGTTGATATTCTACAGTATTGTTTGTGCATTTGTCTTGTTTTGTTTGCTATTAAATGATAAGATAAAGTTGTTGTTACACTTTCTGCTAAACACGAACAAAAAGATATGTCTGAGTATGGAGTGAAATGTTTGCTTCCTTCAAATCTGTCACAGACACGTTAACAATGACCTATTATTATTCATGGCAGACACTGCCTTATAAATGACATTTATTAAATATTTTTCAAAATACTCAAAATGAATCATAACTTTAAAGGCCAACCAAAAAAATGCTTGGATAATATTGATATAATATTCCTCGATGAGGCAAACGAAGTATCTAACTAATTAGTATATATATAATTTTGACTTGAATTAATTTGTTAAACAAATCTTTCTCTTGATAACTGTAGTTATTTGATGTTTCACAAGAACTATGTTAACAGGTATTTTTATAGATTGTATAAAAATGGAGACAGTAAAATAGGTTAGTAAATAATATTCGTTGATTTATCAACAATTTTTAATGCAACTAAATAAAATGAGTCGAAGTCGATTTTTATCTATGTGATGAATTATTGAATAAAAATCAAATACTAAAAGAATTATTCTTTTGAATTAATGATAATGCATCTTTTTTTTTGCCATTGTTTGCAATTCGTCAGAATTCTACATTTACATTATATAAATGCACTTGAACTCATGTTGGATTCTTATCAAAACTTCAATTTTTTTCAAACGGCAACTATTACTTTTTATCTTTTTTTTTGTCTTCCTTACATTGTCTTCTCTTACATATCTGTGTTTGACTTCTTTGTTTTAAATACAAGGTAAACTATAGAAAAACAAGTAGAATACGAATGACAAAATTCTTAAGATAATTATCTGTGTGTGTGTTTCTTTAAAATAACATAACAAAGTTGTTGATTTCATTTTAGTTATATTAATCTTGTGAATTCTTATGGAACCGGTTGTATCACAACCAGATGTTGTTTCAAAACGAGCAAAATTTGCTTATAGCGTTGGTCATGTTCTTAATGATCTAACAGCATCAATGTGGTTTTCTTATTTATTAGTTTTCTATCATCGTATTGTGAATTTTACGAATGCATCTGCAGGTTATTTACTTTTAATTGGACAAGTAGCTGATGCTTTAGCAACAACATTTGTTGGTTTTGAATCTGATCGAGTACGTACTGGTTTATTTGGTTATGGTCGAAGAAAAACTTGGCATCTTATTGGTGTTATCAGTGTACTGAGTTCATTTCCATTTTGTTTTAATTTATGTGTTGGATGTGCAAATAGTGATTTATGGGCACAATTTTTCTATTATGCAATGTTTATTATTATCTTTCAATTTGGTTGGTCATGCTCACAAATTACACATTTGTAAGTATTTGATTTGTATTTATAGGAAAAAAATGATTGAGCTTTGGTTTTGTTTAGAGCAATGATTAATGAATTAACGCATAAAGATGGTGAACGTGTTGCACTTAATTCATTTCGTTATGCTTGGACAGTAGCATCAAATATATTTGTTTATGCAATAGCAAGTGTTTTATTAGGTGTTCATACTGGTTCTGATAAAACAGATATAACACCAGCTGATGCACATATATTTCGTACATTAACATTTACTGTTGTTGGTATTGGTCTTCTTTGTATGATTTTTTTTCATGTTGGCTTAAAAGAATCAGATGTACCAGCTGAAGAAACAGAATATCGTTTACAATTATCTTTAACTTCTAGTGGAAGATTAAAACGAATGACATGGAAAAAATTTTTACGTGAAAAAGAATTTTATCAATGTGCGCTTATTTGGATGTTTACACGTGTTATTCTTAATGTTACACAGGTAAAAAGAAAGAAAAAAGGATATACAGAATTTAAAAAAAAACAAGATCAATTGTCAATCTTTAGAAAGAAGTAGTTTAATTCATAGACCCTTACAGAGATCGTAAGTTTAGTATACTTATGAAATAGGAGTCTATTTACGATGCGTATAGATTTCAAGCAGATGAAACAAAGTTATAGATAAATTGAATATCAGTTTATTAATAAAATATAATACTTCAAGGATAAACTTGGTTTTACGAAAAAGCAATAGAATGGAAATATATTTGTATTTTATAGTTATCCTAAATTTTATCATATTATATTTCAAATATTATATTACATAATCAACATTCGCATATATTTTAAGCTACATTCTCACATCAGCAACAATCAGATTTGACTGACTGAAAATATCAAACGTACTTTATTTAATGCCTTTAAGGCATATATAATGAGTCAAAATTTGTTCTTATGTTTTCTATATATTGCATCAATAGGAAACCGATACGAATTCAAATAAGACTGCAGGAATATGTTAAGATTAAAGTCATTATTCATGCATATCGTGACTAAACATGGATGGAACTAAGTTTCCGATAGCTTCCTCTCTTATGGTTCTAATTGTAATGACCTTTTGATGCTAGTTTTGTATATCTCTATTAGTAACGCATTCGTATATTAGTAACCTCTATTAGTTGACGAAAAAAAAAAGTCAGTTTTATTATGTTTTACATATAATTACAAATTTTTGTTTTAGGTGTTTCTACCATTGTATATAATTGATACAATCTCAACACTTAATCGAGTATATGTTGCTATTGCTCCATTATGTTCCTATGTTAGTGGTTTAGTTGCATCATTTCCTATGCGTGCAATAAATAAACGATTAGGTCGAAAAGTTACAATGACTATTGGTCTTGTGTTTGTATTAGCTAGTACAGTATTATTTTGGTTTATTTTTCAAATAAAACCTTTTATTAGAATTGAAGTAACATTAACAATTGCTTGTGTTTTACTTGGTATTGGAATATCAACAACAAACATATGTTCATTTTCTCTTGCGTCTGATTTAATTGGTTTAAATACCGAATGTGGAGCATTTGTCTACGGTATAATGTCATTTGCAGATAAACTTGCTAATGGTATAGTTATTGCTTTAATACAACAATTTAATCCGTGCAAAGCTGATGCAACAGAGAGATGTGAATTATATTATAGACAAATATTATCATTTATACCTGGTGCAGTTGCTATATTAACAGTTGTAATGACATTAAGTATATCGAATATTGGTGGAAATCGTCATGAAATGATTGTAGACACACAGACTAATTCTTTGCCATGTAATAATTGTATAGATGATACTGAAGATGATGAAAGAACACCATTAGTAGCTTGAGAAAAGAACAATATACTTCTATACGTTTGTTTTTCATGTATGACTAGTCAGGTTAATCAAACATTTTGTTTTTGTGTATGAAAAATAGAATGTTATTTTTATTTATATTGTGATATTTAATTAATATGTTATTGGAATTTAACTATCTCAAATAAATAAATATATTATACTAATATTTTCAAGAATAGTTCAAAAAGAAACAAGTTTTCGAAGTGACTGGTGATGAACGAGACTAATCGTTTCTGATGCCGATTCTGACCAGAAAAAAAATTTGATTGTACTAGCGAAAAAATGTTTTATTATTTTCTAGTAATGTCAATGTGCTCGAAACATCTTGCATGACTTCTAATATCTTTCCTCTTGAAGATTCACTACTTTTTAAAATTCACTAATACTTTGTGTATTCGGCACCCTTCTGTTGTTTATAAAAAAAAAGAATTAACTTTACTATCAAAATTGTAACGTCAAATATTGAAGTGATCGTTACTCAATAATTTTCACATAAACTTTTAGCATACATGAGTCGTGAGAATATGACACTCAACGAAAGTCTTACACAACCTTAACTCTTGCAGAACGGGATTGTATTTTTTTGAACAAGAAACAAAGAAATGACAGTATGATAGTCTCGAAAACAATTTAACATATATAAGCCTACATTGCAATCTGTGTATTGGTATCTGGTGTGAGTGAGTGGCTTCTCTTCACGCACATGTATACGCCACACCTACATCACACCTTCACATGCATGTGTGAGAGAGAAGAAAATCAACAAGATACAGTATGACAGGTTAACAGAATAGAAAATGGGATATGATCAAGCAAGCTACATTACATGTATATCACTATAATGGGCATACTCTAACGTTTATACAACTATTTCTAATCATCAGTACATAGTATCTTTCGGTGTTAAAAAGAAGGCTATGATACATATGGTTTACCACCCATTCTGAGAAGGTTAAAAGATGTCACCCCGAATTAAATACTTTCAGTTCTGGTTTCGGGGCCAGAATCATTTCTGTCAATATCTAAATATGATTGTGACTAAAAGCAAAAACTTCAAATAAAAATAGACGAAGATGAATTAACAAACGATTCTTAAGATTCACTTTGACAATAAAAAACGGAAGAAATAATCATTTTATTTTGTATTAAAAAAACAGACTTTAGTATAAATTAGTCTTTTCTCGAAAATACGAATTATATAATCTAAAATTTGCTGTTCAAAATCTTATGCAGGAATCTTTCTAACTGATATGCTACGTTAGGGTTCATAGTGTAGATGAAAACTCGAGAACGGTTCGTGCTCTTAAATCTTTTTTCTCGAGTTATTGTTATTTTTATTTCATTTTGGCCTGCTTGAAAGGTTTTCAAACGAGTCAACAAACTATAGTTCACGATCAGAATTTAACTATAGCCTTAGAAATGTTATGTCTATTGTTTATTCAAGAGTATTGAGAAAGTTTTTGAAAAACCTGAAAATGATAAGTCAATAGATATTTTTTTATTCTATAAGTCCCTTTTCTAACATGCTAAAAATCATTAGAGTCGATCGTTTTGTAGATCAGACATTTCTCGACAAAACACGATATTGAACTAAACAGTAGCTGCTATTACAGCATGTTTTCAAGAGCTCATTTCAACCTAAAATGATTGCCGGTTTTTAAAAAAAACGGGTATTTAGAAAAAATAAAAGTCGAGATGTCTTCTCGAAAAATAGAAAAAACTTGAATTAATACATTTTGTAAGATAGCTTCTGATCTATAAGTCGATATCTAAATAACGATCCCGATTTTTAGTTTTCAAATTGCAATAGTGAAAATACAAAAGTTTTCCGTCCAAATTCAATTTTTAGACTTTTCATAGATTATTTCCCTACTCTTGAATAAAAGTTGGAACGAATCCTCTATCCCATAGTGAAAAAGAGCACAAAATTCTCGTCGAAAATATGTTCTATCGGATCAAAAGTAAGCAAATATTTTGCCTAAAGACTTTCCGATCATCCCTTATATCATAGGTAACTTTATTAACCAATGAAAAAAATATAGAATTGGTTCATAATTCTAACGAGCACTGGATCGTTTTTTCGGCAAAGCTAATTCATTGATTCTTTCTGTTGCTTGATATCCGAGTGCTGAACGTGGTACAGGTCTTGGAAGAGGTAATTCAAATTTATAGGATTCATGTCGTTCTGGTGGTAAAGCTAAATTACTAAGACGTGATGAACATTGAGCACGTGTTGCAGTTTTACTAACACCTGAATATGTTGGATTACTTATATAACGAGAAAAACCTACAATTATGATTCATTTTCTCAATAAAAAATTCAATTCATGATTTCGTTTTACCTTCTCGTATGGTTGTTTCTTTACGTATTTTTGGTTTTGCTAATGATTTAATTCGATCTGTTGCTTGATAAATAAGAGCTGTTGGAGGTACAAATGAATATGGTGATCGTTCATATTCATAATATTCACGTTCATATGGTTTAGACGAATGACATGACGTTGGAGATAATGCCATTTTGTTCACAGCGTGATGACAAACAATAAAGTGAAGGTCTGACTGAAAGAAAGTAAAATAAAACGAAAAACAACATTTTTTATTTTATATAACACACGTTTGATGTTAAGAAGAACAAGAGCAACATCAATAGAAACCTTGCAAACATTTAAATTACATTTATATTTTATTGGTCACATTTTTTTAAGCGATAAATTTAATTTTGAATTTTCAATATTTTTCTTTTCTTCTCCTGTTTATGTTTCTGATGATGATGATTGCATTTTTTTGTATTCCTCCTTAAGATAATTAGTTAAACTAAATGTCATTGAAAAAAAAAAGTAAATGAAAACGAAGTAAGAAAATGAATGAAACAACTATATATTGTACTATGTTAATAGCAAATCTAACATTAGTTGACGTAAGATATCTTAGGTCAAGATTCGAGTATTTCGTGAATGGATTCGCCATACAGTACTCTCCAACTCTGGCATGCAACTCTCCAAGTAGAACTCGATGTGCTCTATCAGATTCACATTATCTTTACTGAACTAAACCGAACTCTGCCCCAAAAAACCATTGAAAAAAACCCAAAAAACTAGAGAGATCCGAAAAAACCTGTCGCGATTCGCCCACAAAAACTGTCCAAGTACGCGACAAACCTCTCCAAACACAGATCTCGACGAGCTCTATCTGATGGACACCTTTTTTGACCTTGTCTCAGTACCCAGTAACCAGAAAAATCGCTAATTAGCACTTAATGAGTCAATTTTCCAATTAAACTCGTCATGATTCGCTCAGGAGTGAACTTCAAGAACAAGACGCATCTCCCCAGATCGATCTCGACGTGCTCTACTAAATGCACGTGTTGTGAATTCAGTGCCAACCTCGTGTCGCCAAGAAAATGCATAAAAGCTCCAGAATTTTACGTCTTTTCCACAATTTTGTCGGATTTCAATTACATTTTTTTTTTCTAAATTACAATTATTCATGCTCAAAGCAGGAAAAGTAAATTTCATGGATACCAAAACATATGAATAAGATTCAGGTGCAGAAGTATTAAGATAATTCCTCATTTTCAGTTCCGATTTTTGAAAACGGTCCGATAAAAAATTTTCTTAGTTTTTCTTTTGATTTAATCAACACGAGAGATAAAAAGAGCGCGCACTCACTCGGTTGCTGAAACTTTTCTTTTGTTTGGTTTATGTCCCACGTCGAACGGTACGGCATTGGTAGGCGTTCGACATAAATAGAATACCTCAGTCCGTGTGCAGTACATAAACCGAACGCGTACCGCAACTTATGTATATATGTTATACGTACTACGAGCGACTCTCTAATGAGGAGGATCCTCTTTCTTATTTTTAAATACAAACCATTTATTGACCGAGACTGATATTCACAGTACATACACTAGAAGTCTAGATCTACTCTATGCTAGAATTTCAGCGTTTTGCTTATTATTATCACAGAGAACCAAGTGATGTCAAAATCATAAAAATTTTTGAAATCATCATGGTTGAGAAAACCTGTAGTTATTCAATCACCTACTTACTACGAGTAATGTTTATTATTTTTTTGCATAGAATTCTTCCGTGCTGTAATTTGTCCACACCATTATGAATGGGAAAAAAAGTACACGATCTCTTTGTTTCTGATGATCGTAACACGCAGAAACAACAAAGAATACAAAAGAATTACATAAAAAGACATCGACGAATGTATTGTTCTTGAAATAGATGGTGCAAAATTTCCTGATATTTGGCTAATTTAGAATGTATGGGGCATAATTAAGGAAAGACTGAGAAGTGAACAATTTAACAACATATTAGAATTGGAAAAACCAATTACCACACTGAAGAAAGTTGACAGCAGCAAAATATAAGCAAATGCGTCAAAAAAAAAATTCGAAAATGTTTATCATTTTGACATCATTTGTGTCTCTCTAACGATAATAAACTAAAAGTTAAAATTCTAGCATAGAGTAGATCTAGATGTTTAGCGTGTGTACTGTGAATATCAGTCTCGATCAATAAAGAAACATGTGAGAAAATAATGTTGCATGAGAGAATCAAAATTTATTTTATACTTTTTACGTGCAGTTCTTCATTCTTCGCATAACTGAATTGTTTTTCTTCAATACAAGAACGTATGAATTATTTGTAGAAGGTCTTTCAATATCGATTCTATTATTTTGATATGTTTGAGAATGTAATAATAAAAGAGAGCTCAAAGAAATTCGCACAATGTCGGCGAAAAATTTCATGGGTACATCTGTCTTTTGTTTTCTTGCTTAATTTTACAAAGCTTCGAAAAAAAGTCATTAATTCGACAAGAATCACAAGAAGAAACCACAATAAGCAGGAGTGTCCTGAACGAGAAGGTCACCTTAATCTTGAAAAATATTCATTTTTCCCCAGAAATTTATTGTTTTTTTTTTTCTGCTCATCGATTCACAAAAAAACAAGAAGGGCACAGTTCTCTTCCAAATCTAGTTAACTATGACAAAAATAATCTGAATCATCGATTAGCCGTAGAAGAGTCGGAAGGAAAAATATCGTAATTAGAAAAATATAAAAAGAACTGATAATTTTCAAAACGGATCTCGACATGATAAAACTCAGCAGTTGTTGTAGTCATTCATTACAATACTGTAAAAAGTTCATTATCATAGTGATCTGTACGTTGAATAAGATCGGATAATTTTAATTCTTGAAAGAACAGTATGAGAGACAAGTCGAATTACTCATTGAACCGAAAGATCAAGATGCATTCGATGGTACTTCGACTTCTTGAAGACTATCATTTGCTAACATAAGTTTTCACGATTATGCCACTTAATGTAGTTGATAGTTTACTTGGTCTTCTGTGCAGATGAAGAAATGTTTAATTGTTATCAATTGCGGAGTACAAAATCCATGTATGAAATTTTAACGACAAATCAGAATAAAATCTATCTTCGAAGTTAAATATCAGATTTTTATGGTATTCAACTAATACCTTGAAGTAAGATATAAAGTTCGGTCCGTCCGACCCATTTCAAGCCCTGGTATACAGTGCGGATGTAGTTCTTCTTCTCATCCAAATTCCCCATATCCAACCCTCAGGTTTAGATACAAGAGCAAAACAATTTTTATTCAACATCATAGAGAAATCTTAATGAACGATATTATAATGACGTTATAAGTGTGTTGCTATAGTTAGATGATTTGTCATTTATAGTTAGTAAACGAAAAAAAAATGGCATTATCATTTCTTTCGTTTTTTTTTATTTCTTGATTTGTCTGGAATCTATGTTAGTAGGTTGGTATTATGCACTTCCCAGTCCTGACATCTTCGGGATGTTTCTGGTAATAAAAAAATAATTTGATTGAATTGATTGTTATCAATATTAGTGCATCAACGAAATATCATAATTCATTCTCATTACATGTCCTAATAGCATTACTTTCTTTTCTTTATTCATAGTATTTAAGTTCTGTAGATGGTCAAAAAAACAAGTATCAATACAATTATTTAGAGAACATCTTTATTCGAAAAAAAAAACAAAAGAAAAATATTTTAATTCATCAAAAAAAAATTTTTTTTTTAAGCTTGGAAATAGAATAACTACTGTTAATGATACTAAATTAGTATCATTCAATTATATTATATTGTAAACATTTATAAAAAAAAAACGAAAAAACCGAAAAAAGAAAATGAAAAGGACAATTTACATTTACATACTAAACGATGCTTAATGTTTAAATACAAACGACTAGGTCAAAATGAAAAAAAAAAGAGATTAATGCTAGTTCTTATTTGGAATGCGTTAAAACTGTTCAAATATACATAGAAAGAGAAAAATAAAAATAAATTAATTTGTTATTTTAGATCGTTCTTGAACTTCTGATCGACATATAGGACATAGATCTAATTTGAAAGCACATTGTTCACAAAAACCAGTATGTTGACATGGTTTAAGCATAATATTAGCTTGATCATCAACACATAATATACAATCTTGTTCACTTATTTTAATTGAACGTAATAATTCTAATTTTTTATACTTTGGTAAAATAAGTTTTTCATCATCAGATAAATGACCATATTCATTGAATGTTTTATATGATTGTACTGTTGTTGGAGGATAACGAAATGGCATTGAACCAAAATTAAAACGACAATGTTGATATGACATAAAACTTGCTGCTGCAAAATAACCATCCGTTATAGGACCACATGTGGATGAAAATAATTTACGTAGTGGATCAAGTGCACGACCATTTAATGAAAATATAACTTCACGTCGATCAAAATCAATTAAACAACCTAAACAAAATATTTGATTACTTCAAATATAGCAAAGAAAAGTATTCATATTCACTGAAAAAACAACATATTTATGTAGAATTAGAAACAAGCATAAAATAATTCGATTAAAGGACATACTAAGGAACATCAAGGTTGCATCTCTGATTCAATAATTATGTTCAATTTCTATACAATTTAAATGTACAATAAATACATATTGATGCAGTTTTTTATATAAAGGAAACAAGATCAGTTGTTTACTTCACAGTGAAAGCCTCGACTGATTGTTTTCTCTATTCCAAAAGATTGAAAAATGTCATAAGAACACATCGGGGTTAAAGACTTTTAAACATACACAGAACATGAACAATTATGCTAATTAGAAGGAGGCCATCTATATATTAAAGTCATGAACAAGAAAAAAGGGTTCGATATATCTGAAAATAAATGGTAGAACAGTTTGCAGAGCGACAACATTCTCAACTATGCTATTGTTAATAGTCTCGCAAATTTATATACCAGGAAACTACCCAAACAAATACCCGCCGTTTGACAGTCAATTTATGACCATTTTACTGAACTTTCGATCCACCATAAGATATTTGCCGAAAAATCAAATAACGGCATTTCAATCTAAAATTTCACTGATAAACAGATCGAATGACTAGTAGAGTGTCCTGGAAGTTTTAGTCGAAAAGAATATTTCCTTTTTGGGATATTAAATTTTAAAAAAGGTCTTTGCCCACAAAAATCGAATTTACTTGAAAATTCAATACATCGACAAAGAAACATTCGTTTCGGCTAAAACTTTCTGTATATCCTACTATTAATTCGATCTGTTTAGGGGAGAAATTTCAGTAAAACGAACAGAATTCGGCTCCAGATCCCTCTGAGTACGAGTACTTTTAAGATTTTTCTAATCTTACCGAGACTTTCTTGTGAACTTATTATGAGCTCAAATGGCGGATATCAATTCAGGTATTTCTTTCGTTAGGTCCTATTAAAAAAACTCTCGGATTCCACAAGATCGGGAACTATCACAAGATATATTCTTTTGTAGATTCTGATTATCGGACGAGATCCATATCCGATAAAAATGTGTCGAGACAGAGTACTGCAACTCGTCGGGTTTTGTTAGAGTACTTACCTTTTACTTCTTCTTTAGACAAACTTAGTGGATAAAGTATGACTTCATACGACAAGAAAGATAAGGTTCTTTCTAAAGCCTTTTCTAAAACGAGACGTCTTGAAGTTGGGAAGGAGTGAAAAAAGTGCTTTTTAATCAGATGATCTTTATGGATGGTATCGAAGTACTTTAATCTTATCGTATGAAGAAACTCACTCAGTAATTATGAGAAAATTAGTATCACTTATTGTATATAAGAAAATTGAATTATCAGGTACTAGAAAATGTCACCGAGTTATTAGTTTCTCTTTGGAAATTCATTTTTACAAACGATATTATTTCATTTGTTCATATGTGAAATCTACATGAAAAAAACGAAATATGAAAATTAAACGATATTTCACAATCTAACTTATCATTCTATATAATATGAAACAGTCAGAAATATCCTTTTATCCACAAATTGTGAGATAGAATTCTTTCTATGAATTAAACATAATCATATTGGCTAAAAAAATCCTTACCAACAATATCACCAGGTTTCCAAGCTGGATTATTATGCGGTATAGATTTAGCTCCAAACCATATTAAATTTCTACAACCATCATATGCTATAGAATATTGATCATCACCAATACCATAACCTTCATGATTCATAAATTTTGATTGTTTTGTTGCCCATCCAATTTGCATAACACCATCAGTAACAATAAGTACTTCATAATACCACACACCTGAATTAACATGAAATGTACATCGAACACTTTCAAATGAAACCGTATCACTACGAGCTTCAAGACCATCAGGACCAATTTTTAAATATTCACTAACATCTTTATCATTAAGCATAACATTTATATAACGATGATCAATGATTTCATATGATGGTCGACGATAATCAAGAATAAATACATTATCAAGTAACCATTGAGCATAAAAACCTTAAGCAAAAAAATAAAAATAAAAAATTCGTTTTCTTTTCTGTTTTTGCTTAAAATTTCATCTTCTTACCAATTTGTCTTTTAAGACAATTATTTGATATAGCCCATGGTTCATAATATTCTAAAACATTCATTTTTGATTGTTCATTTTCAATTGTTAATGATTGTAATAGAATATGTTTTGATTCTAATGAATGAGAAAATTTTTCAATTGCAATTAATGCAGATAATATAATTTTTAATGCAGATGAATAATTTGATAAATAATTTGTATCATCACAATCTAATGATGTTAATTGACTGTAATTATATATGCCTAGATAAACTCGATCAATAATAAATTCAAGTGCTACTGTATTTAACATCGATGCACTCATTGGACCGACTAAAAATAATTATGATTATCGAATGGATATTTAGCATGAAAATAACAAAAAAAACTCACCGAGTTTTTCAGCTAGACAACCTAGTAAAACTAATGTATTACGTTCACGCTGTAAAACATTATCAAGCTTTCGTTGATTTTGTGTATTAGAAGTATTATTTATTTTTATAGAAGATGTTGAACGTTTTGATGAACAAAGATTAGAAAACGATGATGATGTCTTGTTAGTCCTGAAAGAAAAACAAAATAATAATTTGTTCAATCAATTATTGAAATTAAAACAAATCAACTATTATCATCAGGTTAATTTATATTAAAAATAGAAGTATCTGACAACAATTTTGATTTCAGTATTGTGAACAAGAATCGAAATAAAAGAAAAGTCTAGTCTTCCATATTTCTAATGTCTAAAAAGAATGGACAAAACATGACCGAACATTCGATCGACTTTAGATAAAAAGTATCATATAGATTCACTGATCTTATTTTAGGATTGTAGTAAATCAAAAGACCTGAAACTTTCACAATAAACGATTCTTGTTAAGATTTATCTTTGTCCAATGTTTCAAGATACACTGTCTCAATAGTAAAAATATATGGGCTCGAATCCTTTTCAAGATGTTCATAGCTTATTAGAATCTATATGATGCATATAGTCCTAACTTAAAAGTGATTAATCAGTTCGAAGACTTTCTTTGTTAGATGTTTCTCAGCGATCGAATGGAAATTTTTATTGACATCTGCTACTATCAGAATATCTTAGCAAGAGAAGTCCTTCAGCTGATTAATTGCTTTTGAGTCGAGACTGTGTGCATTATTTAGATCTAAATGGTATACGAATATTCTGACAAGATTTTGTGTCCTTAGCTTATTGCTGCGAAGATACTACACCTTTACGGTGTTTTTTTTTTCAATGAATGCCGTGATATGAAAATTTCAAGTCTTCTGGTTTATATAATTAATCTAAAATGTACGCTATTACCATAGCTAGATCTTTGAATAGGAACAGCGATAAGATATGAAGCATTCACAGGAAAACTATTCTCGTTAAGGTGTGTCTGTATCCAAAGTTTCAAGGTGAAATTCGAAAACCAAAATTTGTTGATATTTCTGCATTCATTTAAAAAATACCGTACAAGTGCAGTATCTTCGCAGCTTTCCAGATAGGTAAGTGAACAAAAAGAAATTACTTTATGTCGTTTTTTTTTTCAAGAGTAGCCAATAAATAGTGAAAGCCTTGGTCTTTTACTTGTTTATGTAGATAAAGGCTGCCAGATATTGATAGAAAAAAAGCAGAGTGTCGACCCACAACTCCCTAGCCTTGATTGAAAAGTAATTTATTTGTTGAAGAACTTCTCTCGTAAATGAAGATAAAAGTTTTTTTGTACAGTTTTGTCGTCAACTTAACTTCATCACATACTTTAAGACTATGGAATGAATAAGTAGATTTAAGATTCAATTCTTTTTAAGCTTTAGTTATCTTTCAAATGAAAGTTAGTGTAAATTTTATCTCTGTTTCATAATAAATAAATTTACTTTTCGTGTTCTTGTTCATCAATAATTTCATATGCTTGTTTCATTACCATCAGTGTTGATTCATTAATATCATTTTTTTCTTCTTTATTAATATGTGTCTCAATCGTTGATTTTTGTAATTGTTGACAATGTTCTTTAATATATTCATCAATAATCGATTCAAGTAATATTATTCTTGAACGATTATCTGAACATACACGCCTAATTAATTGTTGTAATAATTCTTTTGATGGTAATGAACATTCATCAAGTAATAATGCAATAACAGTTGCACCTAATGGATCTTGAATAGGTATACGTTCAATTAATGCAATCATAACATCTAACCATCGATCTTCACGATTAGCAATACGTGATACAACAATCATAGCATGTGGTAGTTCTTGATCTGCATCAACAACAGTTCGAATAATTGAAAGAGTTTCATCAATAAGTGCATTTAAATTATACGGTTGAAATGTACGTATTGTTCGAAAACGATTTGACAATAAATTTCGACGAAATGTACGTGAAATATTATCAAATGATGATGAAGATGTTAAACTTGTTGTTTGTTGAGATTGTTGTTGTTGTTGTTGTTGTTGTTGCTGAACACAATTTGTACAATTACCCATTGAATATTATCTACAAATAAAACATATATTCATATTCATTTTGTTTATATTCAATGAAAAAAGAAAACAGAAACACATATACAAATTTAAAAAAAGAAAAAGAAGCGACTTGTTCACCGAATAAAACAAAACATAAAACAACAACAAAAAACAAATATTAACAAAGGACGGCAATATAATTATTTTGCTTAAAAACAAAAATCATTACTGTTCATTTATTTCTTTTTGAGATATATTTTACTTTGATATAATTATAAATAATCGAAAGCTAGCACCGAAAAAATAATACATAGATGTTTTGTTTTGTTTAATCCGAATAAGCTTCTTGTTCATTTGAAAATTGTTGTTGCTGATGATGATTTGTTAAAGATGAAATTGAATAACTATCAGCAGAATCTGAACGAATATGTTTTGATAATTTTGATTCTTTTTGTCTTAAATTTCTTGATTGACTATAATTACATTTTGTTTTACTTGTTATTTCATCTGAATGAATAAATTGATCTGCACGATGGTTAGTTGTTGTATTTAACTGAAGAAAATGAGGTGGAATAGGTGGTGGTTCAGGTGTTTGTGGTGTATCATTAAGTGATGAGGATTTTGATGGTGAAGAAAAATTTTCTGATGGAGATATTGTTGGCGATGGAATATTACTACCATTGAATAAACGACGACCTATGGGCGGACTACGAAGTCTTATCTGAAGTGATCCGGATTGACGACGTGATGAAGTTGATATGGTAGATGGTGGTGACAATTTTGTAGTTAATGTTGAATCTACTAAAAGAGAATAGTTTTTTTTCTAATTGACAACAATGAGTATTCAATGTTTTGTTAAAGAAACAAGATGTGCTTTCTTTAATTAATAAAAAAGTAAAAAAAATTAATTATCGAAAGTTTGTATGCCGATTCCATAAATCTGTGAGTTGATGAACGATGAGCACGGAAACGATAAGCACGAAAAAAGTTCAGCACGCACACAAAAAAAAAGAAAGGTAATGAATGTGAATGTAGATGGGAATGAAGAGACGATTAGATATGCACCCAAAATATGTAGGTCGTTTTTGCCTAAATGAAGCAAAAAATGGCCTTATTAACTTAATTACGTTATATGACATTTTTTTGTCGAGTAGAACATCGAAGTGGGAGAATATTACTAGAAAATATCTAAAGAGGAATTTCAACAACCTAGTTGGACTAAGTATTAGAGTCAATCAAACAACCAAAACTGAATGAATTTGGATTGTTTTTCAATTCCCGCTCGATCGGTTATAAAACTAAATGGTTCATTGAATCGTTCTATGCTGGTTAACTTCTATCAAGCACATCGACATGACTTATTTTCTGTCAAAACGAATTTTTCTCATACACATATTAGCTTCTTGTACTCAAAGATAAGACTCATAAAAAAAGGACCATTAACGATAGAAAATCCCTGAGGGAGACTCTTACCTTACACTAATGTGAAAAAACTTGTGTTTAAATAATTGACAAATGGAATGTCATTCGATGCATGTTTTCACACTAATTCCAAATGTCTTCATTTTTTTTTTCTTCAATGTGCTTCTGTGACAAATAAATCGCAAAAAAAGTTTGTGTTTCAGTTCAGAAGGATTTGCCCATTTTTGCACTAACCGGATATATGTCCTAGATATAGAAGAACATTCTCTCAAAGTTTCGTCGATGTCGGATTAGTGAGAATGAGTCGTGACCAACTTAACTGAAGATATCTTTTCGGAAAATGTTGACGAGAAAACTACTTCAAGTGATACCCGCTGTCTGAGCTCATATTAAACTGACAGACAGATTTCAGCGAGAATAGAAAAGCCTCAAAATGTTCGTTCTAATTAGCCTTAAGTGTCAAGTTATGACCTGTTTACTGGATTTTTGACTCATTTTTAGTAAATTCCAGAAAGATTGAATAGCAAATTATTGATCCAAAATTTTGCCTATCGATAGTTCTAATGACTCTTAGAATATCCTAAAAGTTTCAGCCAACAAAGATGTTTATTCGTTGAGTTATTGGATTTTCTAGTGACCTCGATTTTTGTTACACATCTCTAGCAAAGGACTATTAGAAGAAATTCAATGTCTTAACGAAGAAGCATTCTATTTCACTGAAATTTACGGAATAGTTTAAGTATCATTCAATCTATCTATCTGTAGACAAAATCTTCGATCAAAATTTTATTATTTGAGTTTTTGGAAACTACTGACAATTAAATCGAAAATTTATCAAACCGATCATACCTCGGCGACAAAGATCAATTGGGGCGAACCTTCTCAGATTTTTGTTAATGTCACTGAGACATGTCTGTAGGCTCAATACAAGCTTAAACGGCGGATGTTACTTGCCATAGTTCCCACACTGGCATAAAAAGAATAGTATGATGGTATGCAAGTAAGACGTGGTATAAGACAAATATGCTTTACGCATTATCCATATATATCCATTCTCTTTCCTTCGATATATTTATATGTTGTTAACTATAGCTAAATCTTTTCTTTCGTTCAGTCAGGTATTTTTCCTCGTGTGTTCTGTTCTTATTTTTCTTTACTTTGTCTCTTGTTTTGATGTAATGACTCATGTATTTTTCTAACTGTACTATCTTATCTATTGGTATATTCCCTGTTTCCCAGAATATCTGACATATATATATATACCTATTGTTCTATGCGACGTAAATGTATCTATCTAACATAATCACATGTAGTCTGACTAAAGATCGTAAATAAATTACACACAACAACAAAATTTATAGATCTAACAAATAATTATTTTTTCAAGTTGAAAACTTTTCTTATAAATCGATAGAGCAGCAGTTCTCGTTTCAGACTATATATGATTTATTGTCTTACTCTTTTTATTTCTCATACAAAAATTATTTTTTTATCAAAAAACTTGTGTCTGATTAAAGTGTATAAATTACTAATTCAATCTTGAAAAATCTCATTTTCAATTAATGCCTATATCATTTCCCACTGTCGGTTTCCATTTATAATTGTCCACGACAGACATCTTTCTATTTTTACTGCGTGACATTTTATTGACTTAGTTTATAATCAATGAGATAAATTTGAAATATTGAAATTCTATAATTGAGTTTAGATGCATGTCCACAGAAAACTAACATCCATTAGAGTTATAATCTGTTGGACAATATTCTATAGATATGCTATTTTTCTCTAATAAAACTTGATGTTTTATTTCTTTAATCGAAATAGATTTCACTTTTTGTTAAAAAGCACAATCAAAAGTGTGTTAGTTGAGCTAAACTTATATCATGTACGTTTTAGTAAAGGTAAAATTTAGTCTTAAATCATCGTTCGAAAAGAAACCTTATATTTTTTTGGAACGGCTGAGTAATAAAATTCAAGATTTGAAATTTTCGCTATTAGTTGATGGGTAAATGACTCGTGGTTTTTTTCCTGCTATATATAGAAATATCACATATTTATTTTTGAGCGATTTAACAGATATAAACGACGATAGCATGATATTTTTTCCTTGAGATTTGTAACAACCTAAGTGCAAAAAGAAAATGGTTAATTTTTTAAATTCATTTTCATTAATCAATTAATAATACCCAACAAAGCGATCGATCACCGGATGGGGACTAGCTCGAGATTCTCGGCCGGTTACAACTGCAACATCCACATCCACACCCTTTCAATAGACATCGTATTCATCTTCATTTTCTTGCGTGTTGAACTTTCCTCGCTCTTATCGTTTCCTTGTTCATCATTCCGGTTCCCAAATCTTTGCAGTTAATCGAGATTTGAGATTTATGATTTCCAAAAATGTCATCTACTATATAATTACAAATTATCAATGGATTTAAAGCTATTTCGTGTTGAAAAATTGCTCTACTCTTGGGTGATATTTTTCGAAGTGTTACAGTAATCTTCGCTTCAATAATATTAAATGAGTCATTAATCTTATAGAGTATATACAGTTGTCTACTAACTTTCGACAAAAACGCTCAAATAATTACTTGAGAAATTTCGTTTATTAGATATATTTGCAATTAAAATTACTCGCTTAAGGTTCCCTTTCTTCCCCCGCAAAAAAAACTAATTTTTCATCAGAATTATCGAAATCAAGATAAATGCATGGGAGCACAGCCTGAGGCCTAATCTTTTATAAATAACATCATTTTTTATTTAGCACCTCCTTGTTGATGATTTCTATTTTCAGGAAGAAAACAGGAAATTTTTTTCATTTTTTCTCTATTTATGCTTTTTTGATCGTGCATTTTAGAATTCTCCAAGGAGTTTTAATGTAACTAATTGTTTTTTTTTGTTTTTGAAAGAGTATGTCAAGATGTCGAGCATGACAATTTCTTTTCTGAATTAAGTTTTTCATAATAAAAGCTGACAGATCCTTAAAATGCCATGTGTCTGAAAAGTTTCTTTATCATGCTACAGAACAAAAAAAAAACTTACATGTTTGATTTTCATTATTATTTGATATCGAACATAATAAAATATTTTCATGTATTTTCATCATAAACACAAACATTTTATGTACAAATAAATATTGCTTCTATAAAAATTGACATAAAAAAATATATACTCAAGGAAAAAAAAATTTTTACAGGTGTTTGAATTAATGCTATACGAAATTGACGAATATGTGACGCTATTTTAAATACAGCATAAGGTTGATAATCTTTACTAAAAAATAAATGCTAAAAAACAAACATATATATATATATGTGTGTATTCATTTAATCAACATAAAAAAAAATTGTTTTTCTTTCTAACCTCATCATTTAAAAGTAAACGACACAGATCAATTGCAATTATACTTCCAGTTCGACCACAACCAGCACTTTAATAAGAAAGAGTAAATATTAAGTTTTTGTTTACTTTTTTTTTTTATTAAACCTGCAATGTACAAGTATAGGTGAATCCGTTGAAGAATGTCGATCTTGATAAACGCGTAAAAGTAATTCAAGTATAGATGGTTCATCATTAGGTATATCATGATCAAACCAATGTAAAATATGATAAAGCAATACATGTCGTTGAATTTCTCCTCGAGTAATTATTAATGAACGTATTTCATAGTCATTACAACTATAACATTTATCGTTTGATGGATCCTATGAGAAATATCTATCGATGAAGAAATTTGAAAGAGAAAAAAAAACAAGATTTTACTTTAGTTATATGATAAGGACCAAATTGAAGTGATTCTTCATCATCAGGCCAATAACGACGAAATTTCATCTAAAAAACGAATCGATACATAGATTTATATAGAAGAATTTCTTACTCGTCCAGCTTCAACGTCATTAGCTGTACAAATAATTGATGTTATTTGAAAATTCCAAATCATATGATAAAAATCTATTAATGATGTATCAATTGGTCCTTGCGCTGCAATATAACGACGATAACCATATAGATCCTTAATCGAAATAAAATTTAATTTAATAAATTAATATAAATAAAAAAAAATCATATTACTTCAATAAAAGAAGCATTGATATAATCAGAATCATTATCTAATGAAACAATGACTCGATATTTATCATCTAAAATAAATTATTATTCATATAAAATGAATTCTTGTTAAGTTAACTTACATGGTAAAATATCTTTATAATGGTTTTTTAAACGATTAATTGATTTCGCACCTTCATTACAAGATAAAATATCTTTATTTTCCACTATAGTTCGTTGTAATTGCTTAAAAGAAAGCAAAAAAAAATAAAATGATTTTGCAATATTTTATTTCTTACATTAAATTGTCGACCAAGTTCAGTCGAATCAGGATCACGTGATTGTTCGAATTCGGCAACCAGTTCTGCCATCCGACTACAAATACTACTTCCATCGATGTTTTCCGTCATCTAGTTACGATAGAAAATACGATCTTTTGGTTATTTCTTTATTTTATTGTAAATAGTTTTAGAAAATTTAAACAAATTTTAGACAAATTAATTCTTTATTATCTATTAATAAAATCAGATATTTATTTATTACTCGTAGGTAAAACAAGATGATTGAGTATTTGTTTTTTTGTTAACATACTACAATTATTATGATAATTAATCCATTATCGATCTAAACTTATTTCAATGACTAGTAGTAGCATTAAAGAATTATCTTTTATTCAGTTTTGATTTCGATATTATCAACTCTGTTTATAGCTTTTAAAACTTTCTTATAAGTAGAAGGAAATCTATGGTACTCGACGTTATTCAAACTGAATAAAAGCCGCCGCCGGAACAGTGAAAATCGATCGAGGATAGTACGTGCAAACGTGCAATATGGAATTTTACACGTAATATTCTACCTATGAATCCTATCGTATACTTGTTTGTCATTCTCTACCATATGTCATCGATTAATTTAAATCAATGAAGAATATTCATCTATATGTGATTATATATGAACAATTCAACTAATTGATCAACGTTCGTTACCTGACAAACACATCCGTTAAATAACTAATTTAGCGCATAAAAATCAATCTAGTAGAACAATCACGTTGACAATTGACGCTGTTATATTCAAGCATGAAATTTGATGCGCTACATATTAATATTGTAAAATGTCCGCAACTCGAATTTCAACGAGGTCTTTTTTATTCTTTTCTTTAATGAATGACTCGATAGCGTTCTTGAGGTGTTGATGAAGAAGGAAAACAAAGTGTTAAGCGTTGTTGAACAGATTTTCTAGGTTAAAAAAATAGAACGAAGTTGTTTGCCCTTTTGTCAAAAATACATTATTTTCAATTAATAGAAAAATTTCGACTCTGTTCTCTTACTTCACTTCTGAGAATTACGTTTCTTTTCTCAAACTCATCATTAAAATCTGACACTACTAGATCAAACCTAAAATAAAAAAAACTTGAAGATGACGTTTCGAATTAGCTATATTGGTTTGTCTACAAGTCATTTTTCGTAAACCTATCACGTTTTCTATGTAAGGAAACCAAAAATTTGACCTTATTCGATTCATTAATCACAAAAGTCTGTATTGCGTTCTTTTCTAAATTGATTAATTACTGAGAAAATTATTTTTTGTTGCTACATCTGAACCTAATTCTTGATTTTCTTTATCGAAACTAAGCTTTCATGTAATTTTTTCGTTTATAGATGCTAAATAGAATTCTAATAAAAACTGAATTCCTATTGAGATTTGACTCAACTATCAAATTTTTTTTTTGGAAGTCTGAGGTTTTCGAAAAAGTCATTTTTGTTTCGAATTTTAATCTAAAACCTTGTGCATATAGAAAACTCAACTAGACTGGCTTTCATGAAAAAAACTCAGATCAAAATTCAAAAATAAGAGTTTTACGAAAATCTGAGGCTTCTAGAAAAAATTTGACAGGTTATTCAAATCTAAACCCTCTTAAAGCTTTTATTAGAACATTATTTAGTAACTACAAGCAAAAAAATAATTGAAATCGGAAGGAAACGGTTGAAGAGATTCCATCGTAAGTCGATTGATATCTGCTTCTATTGTTTCCAATGACTTTAGTTTTTATCTAACACAGAGCTTAAAATTTTTACGTTAAAAAACAATAAAGTTTGGAAACATACATTAATCAATAGTGTTTTTCTTGATAATTTCGAATATGTTAATCCTATTGGGTACATGCTCAGTTTCTATAAAGAAAATTGAAGATTATATATAGAAATCTACATATTTGTCTGATCCAGAATTAAGCAATAAAAGAATTTTCTCAAGAAGAACATTACTTGAAATTTGAGATACAGACATCTTACTATGATAAATAATAGGTCATTATCACAGTAAATCATGCGCTAAAATGACGCTTAAAAACTATTAGTAATCAAATTATGAATCTGGGATAGATGATTAATCAAAAGAAAAAGTACATAAAAATAGGTGCATTAGAATAGAACACAACAGAAAGAGAAAAACTTAGATATCTGCTTTCAAAACAAATAAACAAAAATTCTCAGCGGATAATCAAATAGAACCAATCAAGATTTTATTTTACAAATATCTATCAAATTTCAATATATATTATTGAAAAATGTTTTTCATAGGAAATAGAAGTTTTTCTAGCAGTTTTTCCAATGATTGTATCCAATGGAATAATCATTAATGACATCTATCATTGCTTAGAGCTTCCGGACGACTTTTTTTTTCTTGATTCTATGAAAAGCATAGAGTACTATCAAAGCAAAACCTTAGATAAAAGTTAATCACAACGAATATATATTGTGCGAAGTATCTTGGAGAAACAAGCAAGTAATCATAATGAAAACTTTTAACAATTATTCTTTTTGTATCTTTCGAAAATGTCAAAAGTAGTTTTTAGTAATAAATGCAACTACCTAGTATTCCTTGTTTTATTCAATTTTCTGTAATAAATTAGTTTACAGATATATGAATCGAAAAAAAAATTTATCTAAACAAGTTTATTTTAAACATGATAATTGCAAATGAAATTTTAATATTGTACGGGAATATTTCGTTTGAATTAACAAAATAACAATTTACTTGATTAATTGAATCTGTCAAAAGAAGTTTTATAACTAAAGCTTTTTTAGCATCTTAAAATTAAAACAAAGCTAAATAACCCATCTTTATGAATATAGAAATTTACCAAAAAATGACTCAATGATTTTTGATGATAGTAGTTTCTTTTCTAAACAATTAGACAATAAATTCATTAAATGTAAGTAATTATTAATAGACGAATGCACTTTATGCTTTATTAATTTTAATTTTTGTTGACATTAAATGTATCCGATCGGCAATCAAGTTTAACGGGAAATGCAAAACTTTCTCAATAAAATACTTCTTCATTTTTCGATCAATTACGAGAATCAGAATATATGTTCGTAGTTTTTGTGGGACTCACACGTTTCGGACAGTGTTGCCACTTCCTCAAGTCAGAGAAGCGAAAACATGTGGAAAGCTGGTTTTTGTGGGTTCTTGCATTTCTATGGATTTAAATAATTTTCTTGCTTCTTTCCATGATAAATACAACGGGCACTACGAAATTTTTTCGTCACCGCTTTGAGGAAATATTTGAAGGCTGATTCTAGTGTAATTTTCCAAAGTACCATTGTTCATTAATAATGTACTGGTGTACTCAATTAAAATAACTTGTGAATAATAAATTTTTAAAGAATCTTTAATGGCTGCTCAAAGCACGGGTAACATTGGCTTGCTACTATTGAATCTAATTTTGTGTAATTGATATTTCAGTTTGAACAACAGATAAGAGTCTTATGCATTCAGGTATGTGGAATATGCTCGATTAGAATATACTTCCATATGATTTAGAGCGGCAAATTCATTGTGAAAGCTGAGACCTCGAAATACCGTTCTTTTATTTTTCTTCTGAAGTAGTTTGACAACTCATGTTAGATCCCAATGCAATGGGCTTCGTTAGGCTACATTTTATAGAAAAAAAAAGGCGTGATGCAATTGTCTGAAGTTTTGTTTCTATGAGCTTTGACTACACTTCTTATTCTCTATTCTAATCATATAACTATGATCGATCATTAATGATAATGTCAAATACAAAATTGAAATAATTCTTAATAAAATTATTCCGAGAATACCTTCTATGAATTCATATGTTCAGTGAAAAATCATTTTCAATTATTGCTTGAACAGCATCAATTGTTTCTCTGTAAACAACAGTTGAAGGACAACCTGATATGTCTTTACTAAAAGGACATGACTTTCATATAAGTTAAACTAATTTTCTGTTCACATAAAACCATAGTTCGAAACGGTTCTTGTGAATTATTAAAAAAATGATGTATGTATTACATAAACAAGATTGATATTCTATTAAGCACACTATTTTTGGAGTATAGTCTTTTTGAGGCAACAGATATTTGCGTATGGTCGTCCAATAATAAAGTATTTCAACGAATTTATAATTTTTCAGTTATTTAATCTACTGACATTCAATTACAAAAATCATTGAGCAAATGTCTCATTGTTGAAGAAATACTTTCGACAGTGGCATTGTTTCTTGGAATAGAACACAAAATGAATCATACAGACAATTATAGATGGTAGCTATCAAAACTTACTTAATATTAACAGATTTTATTATTTCAAACTTAATAGTGAAAAAGTGGAGAAGATGGTAACCTTGATTAAGAATTATAAATAAACCTTTGAACGGCCCGAGAAGCATGTCTGCACAAAAGCAGTTGAACTAAATGATCTAGAAACGATAAATCTGATCGTACACCGTTTAAAATTGATTGTGTGCTACTTTCTTATTCTCTTCATGACGGTGTGCTGTCCTTCACAGTAATAATGCCCTTATTGAATACCTTCTATTACCAATGTTTGCTTTTTGTATAGCGCAGTAAGAGCGAAACAGTCTTCTATAAAGTGAGCTAAGAACTGAAAGTCTCGCAGTAATTCTTCAAAAGCATTCAAACTGATTTTGTAAGTCTGAATAATCAAAGAGTTTTGAAGAAGTCAATACTAACAGTCTTGTTATCAATAGAAGCATCACCGAACACTAATAATTAGGATATCATGTTGTCCAGAAACGTTCGCACTATCCGTTCTCTCTCATAGCTTTTGCATTTAAATAAAATCATTGAATATTTTTGTTTTCCAAAAAACACTAATAATTGTACTTTTAAAAATATTCAAGTAGCAACAAAAAAAAGGAACGAGCATCAATCACTTTTTCTTAAATGATGAAATTTTTGTCGTCAATCAGACAAAAAACATGATTACATAATCACAAAGCAAAATAACAAAAAAAAGGAAATGATATTATTTTTTTATCTAAAAAATTATCCATTCATCAATAAAAATATATGGATATAGTACAAGTTATTTTAAAAAAATGCAAGATATTCTTATTTAAAAAAAGTTATCGTGGTACAACTATATTAGCAATTGGTATATTCGAACGATTATTCGTTGTTGTACCGTGAGCTGAAAAATGAAATATAAGAAAATATTATTTAGTAAAAAAAAAAAACTTACAGATCGATCGTTTTTTATTTGTATTCTTGGCAATACGATTAAATGCTGCTGAATAGAATGGTTCTAGATCATGAAAATTAACAATATCAAACAGAAAAAATACAAATAAAGTTTTTACCATTCGTTGTAGTTTGATTTTTAATGAGTTCAGGTGAATCAGAATTTGTACGACGAAAATCATCTGCTCGATATAGAGACTAGAAAAATAAATTAAAGAAAAATGAGTCAACAGTAGAGTCAGTCGAGTCTAAAATTTTTAGACACGGACATAGTTGATCGAACTTTATCAGTTTCGAACTTGACTGAGTTTGGCGCCAACCCAATGGATTCTAGTCCTTAGTGATTCAACTCATCACACTATGACATTATGACTACTATGAATTTTCTGATTCGATTAATTTTACACTGGAATTCATTTTTTTTCCTTTAAATAAAATAATCGTCACTTACCCCTGCTGGATCATTGATTGTCACTGTTTTTTTCGGTTTAACACTGGTAATTTCAAGACCAAACGCATTAGCAGTATTTTCTTTAGATACAATAGGTTCAGAAGAAAAAATTGGACCTAAAGAATATTTCAATGAATTGTAACTATTTTGATATCTTTAAATGACATACCCATATCTTCCATTAATTCTTTATGATGAAGATTTGCTCTTCGTTGTGCAGCACGTGCAGCAATATTTTGTGTTTGTTTTCTTAGTTTAACTTTATTTCTAACATTATTACTTTTATACAATGTTGGAGATGCTTCAGTTGCTGAATCATTTGGCGGCGATGTTGTATGAACTTTACGACGTGTTGCACCATTACCCGTTGTATCACCATTATATATTGGTACATCAACACTTTCGGAACTTATACTAACCATTGAATTTCCTTTAGCTAATTGCTTTGATGATTGATCAAAATTAAAATGTGCATATGATATTGGTTTATTGGTTGTTGCTGTTGATGCTAAATCTTGTCTTAATTCATTTTGATTATTATTATTGTTATTAGTTGTATAATCGTTAATATGAGTAAAAAGATCCTGATCTGATAATGTACGATTCGGAAGTAATGTTGTTGGATTATTACGCCGAGAAACATTACTTGGTAAATGAAAACTAGTTACTGATGTTGATGCACTTGTGAGATCTTCTTCAGCAATTTGAGAAAGAAATGGTAATGTTGTTGGCACAGAAAGTTTATTAGAATTATTACCGCCATTTACTGAACGTGGTGAATGAACTAGAAATATTGAATATATTATAATAGAAATATCAAGAGAAATAAACAAATTAACATACTTTTAAGATCATGAATAAGTTGACCTTCATCAATATCTCGAGAATATAATTGATAAAGTTCTTCAAGATCAGATGGAATTAATATTTTGTTTTCTAAAATAATATAGTTTAACAAAAAACAGTTAATAACAAAGAGTCTGAAGCGGTTTCTTTTATGGGTAAAATACATTTGTTTGTAAAAGAAAAAAAATTACATATCATGTTTTGGAGATATTTCTTGTCTCGAATGATAGATTACAAAAAGGTTCTATATTTGAATAATTAAGAATGTATGGTATAAAATAGAAGGTCTTCATGGGAATATCTATCCAATGCAAAAATCGGCACACATTCATAAGATCGCTTTCTGTATTCAGTTATTAAATGATGAACACGAACAATAAAAAACCTAGTATTGTTTCATATAGCATTAAATGACAAAAGAAAAAAAAATTCTTCTATTGTGCAAGTGTTCTTTTTTTTTTTGAAACAGATGTACACAGTGAATTGCAATTGACCTTGCTTTGGTAGTTTATGACCTTTTTGTTTGTATTATTAGAAAAGATTTGGATAAAAGCTTTCACGCCATCAACAAGACGGATTAACAGCCGACATCAATGATTGAAGCTTTCAGAATTGTATTGATTCTTTAAGAAAGTGTTGAATTAAATTTTTTTGCAGAAATTGAATTAAAAATATGATGAAACTGTTTATTTTTGTTTAAACGTGAATGTTTTAGCAACATCTCTCAAGGTTTGTCCGTTACTACGTGTCATGGTACATATGTTTAAATAGAAAAGATGACAGATGGACATTTTTTTTTCTCTCAATAGATATAAGTCACTTAAAAGTTAATAGAATATTTAATAAAGAGTCGACAGAATTGTTGATTTCTTCTCAAAATATTTGAATAGATTATTTTTTTGTTTCGACAATGTTACCCTTAATAAACTTGATTTACCTTGAATAAGTTTTCTTTGTTGATAAATAATTGTATCACATAAACTACGATGTTGTGACATACGTAATAATTGTAAATCTTTATGTTTAATACAGTAATCTCGAGTAAATATATCAGCTTGTAATTCAATTGTTTTCATTTCATATTCAAAATTTTGTGCTAATATTCTTAATAATTCACGTTGTTCAATACTCGTCATTTTTTTCGTTACTTTCTAAAACAAAAAAAGAAATATTTCATAGAAAAATAAAAAGAAATTTTCATCAATATTTTCTACAAACATCAAGTAATCGACGTGCATCCGTTTTAGATGTTTCGAAATCTTTTAATTGTGTTTTACGTTGTTTTTCTAATTTCGAACGTTCTTGTTCAATTACACGTAATTCGGCGCGTGCTCGTTGTACAGCATTATCTGATGCATTAGTATCAACAATTGTTTCGTCAGATGACTTTTTGTTATTACGTGGACTATTTTCTTTATTCGATTCATGACTATAAAACAAGAATTCATATGAATTATTTGAAATGTTTGAATTAAATTTACTGTTCAATAATCGCTTCATTTCGTGTACATTCATGGATAACATCCATAAGTCCAGTATCGATTTCAAGTAATGCTCGTCGAGCATCAATTTGTTTACGATATGTTTGTAGAATATTTTCTTTTAATTTTAAACCTTCTTCAATACGAAGCCGTTCTGTAGCATTATTATCTAGTTAAATAAAATAAACAATTCAATTCAATATGTCGTAATTTTTACAGAAGATATCTGAGCAATGATCAAATGTCTGTCTAGTTTTTGAATTTGAGCTCGTCTTTATTCCTCTTATTTTAGTCTATATCAAATTACTACAATGTGATAATAAGTAAAGGATGTTCCGAAAGTTTGTTGGGAAAAGAACGTAAACAGCTGTTAAACAATGCAAGCCATACTTATAAGTTTCTGTAAAGTTTTGTTTTGCATAATTGTATTTACGCTTGCTATTCAAAATGGTCACGCGGAAAATGAAACTACTCTTGTTGAGTCAATCTAATCTTTAATGAGCTCAAGAAATGTTAAGTCCAATGAGTGTAAAGCTCATTGAAAAGAACCATCTCATTGAATTTAGATGTTAGGGAAAATGTTGTCTAGAAACTAATGTATATCATCGTTGAAATGCGAAGACAACTGTTTTTGTTGAACCATTCACTAAGTTTTGTCATAATTCTGAATACTATTGAAAAAAAGGTGTTAGTGCAATATAATAAAATAGTTCATATAAAGAGTGTCTGCCCCGGTCTGTAAAACTTTCCAAACAACCGGAACATTTCCTTTCAATACATCTTCACTAGTAATATGAACTACATCAGCTGTTTCTTCTGCCATTACCGCAGGACTTTCAGAATGTGATTAGTCTGGTCAAGTATAAGTTTCATGAGAGCGTTTAGAGATCTCTTTAATATCATCTTTATTTTCTGTTTCTGTGTGACATTCGACTGGCGTAGTTCATTTTACTCAGTGGCGGATTTAGGGATGTGTGTGATGGGGCTATCGCACCTCCTTTCGAGAAAATATGTTTCGATTTTTCCCAGCAGAAACGAACGAAAAACAAGTTCATACAACCTCGAATGCATCTCAAAATATGTTTTTTGCCTACGATCGTACCTCCCTTCTAAAATCCTAGATCCACCACTGGTTTTACTATGATAGGTGACTCAATTTTGATTCTAATGTTCATAGGCATATGTATTTGATCTAAATGATGTTGAATAAAAGTTGAATGAAAACTGAATGAAATTATAGAAAATTCATGAAAATCGTATAAACTTTTTCAACGCTATTCATGTTTTTTTTTTATTTCGACAGACTTTTGGTGCATCCTGTATAACGATTAGCAATGAATTCATGGAATTCCGATTAATTTCATCTCTAATTCTATTCTTTACATTAACTATAATCGATTGATTGTATTCTTAATTTCATTGCTAAGAATATTTTATACTTTAGCTAAGGGGTGACTTTTTTGTTCTAAATAGAATTAACTAAGCGGAAATGTGCGTTCATTTATATAAATTATTTGTTTCCTGTTAAAGTAATGTACTTCCGTCGATAAAATTAGAAATGAAATCAGTTGTGTCTAAATATATATTAGACTCAAGATGTTTTGTACTCGACAGAGTCTGTTTGTAAAAGGTCTAGATAAACGTAAAATGAAGCGAAGTGTTTTTTTTGTTTCCTTTCACAAAATATTGAATATAAGATAAAGAATGGTTTCATGTATCAATAGAACATACCACTAAGTCGACTAAATCGAGCTTCATTTGTTGTTGCTAAACGTATTTCAAGATCATCTCTTTGATCACGTAACAATTGAACTTGATTACGTAAATCTTGTATGATTTGTTGATATTGTGCTATATGATAAGAGACATCAATGACATTTCGACGAATCTATTTATAAATACAAATTAAATTATTTTATAAGATAACAAAAAAAAAATCAGCAAACCTTTGTTTTAATATATTTTGCTCTATCAGCATAGTTAAGTGTATTTCGAGATTCTTCAAAATGTACAGATGCTGGTGAAATATGTGCTATCATAACTGTACGAGAATTTCCTCCAAGAGAATCTTTTAATATTCGTGTTAATTTACTATCACGATAATTAACATATTTTGTATTGCCTTTTTCACTTAAAGCATTGATACAATTTCCCAAAGCAAGTAATGATCGATTGATATGAGCACCTTTGAAAAAAAAACACAGTAAGAAAGAAGATTTTAAATAAATGGAATTTTAATTCCAAAGGCAAAAGAAATTGTTCTTTTATTGAAAATTTCAAAACTATTCAATACCTTCCATCATTCGTCGTCCTGTATTTTGTGTTTGTGCTGCTCGTTCTGATCCAGCTAAATCAATCATATAAAGCTTTGCTACAATGAATGAAACCATAAAACTAAGCAGTTTTAAAATCTTAATATAAATTTTTACCAAATCGAACTTGTTCTGTATGTGATCTAGTTACATCACGTTGTTTAATATTAACTTGTAAAACTGCATGGGATCGTGATGATGTTTTATTAGCTTTCGTTGGTTCTTGTGTACGTGCACGATTTCCTTTATGTAACATTTCCATAACTTCTTCAGGAGTTTTAGCAATAACTTCACTAAGACCAGCAACTTGTATAGTACCTTTGGCATCTTCACGTAATTCAAGAAATGACGATGATGATGATGATGATGCAAGTAAATCACGTATTAATTCATTATAGATTTCCAAATAAGACATTGTAACTTGATATTCACGTTTACCGGCAAACTTTTTTATTTCAACAAATAAATCATGTAATGTTCGATACATAACACCTGGATTATTTTCTGTACCTAACATAGTATAAGTTTTTCCAGCTCCTATTTTGTTTAAAATTAAAACAGACACAACAAATTATTTTATTTAAATCCTTATATTTAATTACCTGTAGCTCCATAAGCAAATACAGTTGCATTATAGCCTTCTAAAACACTACTCAAAAGCATCTTAGCTGTTGCAGAATAAACTTCTTGTTGGTCAGCACGAGCATCGGACACAACATCAAAAATATATTTTCGTTCACGTGAACGATTAGCACGTAAAACATCATCATGATCTTCTTCAGGATCAAGTAAAACAACCATCTAACAATGAATGAATTAATTTATATTTTTTAAAATACAATGAGCATAGTTACATTATCATCGGCTACTTTATGTGCAATTATTGTAGCACCTTGAAGAATTTCGTCTTCAGTCATTGGTCGAATACGACAAGCGACCTTGATGAAAAAAATATAAGTAAAATAATCACAAAAGAAGAATTTCAAACTACATACAACAATCTGTTGTTCACCTGTTGGTAATAAGAGTAATGGCGGTCCACCGCCTCCGTTATCTTTTAACACACTAGTCATTATCTATTATACGGTGAATATTGTGTATCTAATATCATGCGCACAAAAAAAAAATTTTTCTTCTAAAATTAAAAAAATATAAAAAAAGTTCTCATTTTTTTTTCTATCGTAAAAGCTTAGCTTGAAGTATTTGTCAAGTAACGAGTCGAGCATCTACGTCAAGTGGATAGATAAATGCATACATATAGACATGCGCTTATGAACGTTAAACCACTCACATTGAAATAATGATGATGTCTATCATGAACTTGAAACCTTTTTTCTCACTTGCACTTTCTCACAACATTCAATACACATTCATGCGTACCTACTATTCTCTACCTCTTCTTCTTCTTCTTCTTCGTCTTCTTCTTTGTTACTCTCAGTTCTGCAAAAAAAAAGCATAAAGAAAGGAAGAACAAGAATAATAAAGAAAAGCAAAGAGAAGGAGTTCTTTCAACTTGAGATACACATACACACGGAAAAACAATGGAATTGAAAAAAAAACTGAAAGAAAGAGAAAAAAAATTGCCAACGTCGACGTTGTCAGCAAGCCTTCTCCTTCACTTTAACGTCAGAATCAGTGGCATTGTGATGCTGTAAAATAACATGAAAAAAGAGAAATTTATAATATATTTGTTGTCGCATTCGTGTCGTCGTCGACGCCACCAACTTAATAAGAGCACCAAGAGAGAGAGAGAGAGAGGCCGAGAGAGAAAGAAAATTGAGAGAGCAAGGGCGTCACACTGTAGTAACTGCAGCAATCTTGATTACTTTTTAATTCGAAACAAATAGAGCAGCATTTCTACGGATTCTTGTGTTGTGTTTTTCTAGTATATGTATGCTTCTCTGTTTTTTTTTCGTATTTAAAAATAATAAACAAAAATCATCGAAGAGAAAAAAAAGCAAAAAGGAAAATATTCATTGATCAGACTTAGATACGATCAATGTTTGAGTTCATTCTATTTTCAAAAATGCTTTTATGTACTTTTTATTGTTTCTCAAATATGCTCGTCAAAGCCAAACATTTTCAATCATCATACACGATTCATTGTCAATCGTATGTCTTATCGTTAAACATTCATATATACCAGGAAAAAAAAGAACTCAATAACATAATATTTAAAATCATGAATAGTCTAATACACGATATGCAAATAAGAAAGGCAAAAGTCAAACAAAATTTCTCTTTTGTAAATAATTAAATGACTCTGAATACAATTAATATCGAATGATGACGTAAAACTTACATTTGAATAATTTAATTAGGTTTTTAAAAAAATATTAATTAATAACTCTTTCTTATGGCTGAATACTGCTGAGGACTGAATAAGTAATTATGCAAGTAAAACAGTGCGTTCATATGCCAACTGACATCTGTAGCATAGTTTAAAAATGTAGAATTTCAATCCATTGATACTTCCAATGATGGTCATCATTGTTGAAAAGTTCTTATAGAAATAAACAAATGTGCCTCTCTTCTTTATCATTCTACATTCGTAGATGGAAATTACAAAGTATTATAACTTTGATAAATCTTTATATCTGCAATCAAACTCAGACATCCTACATATAAAGACATTTTGTTCTGATAATAAGTCACGAATATTATTTGAGTTTATACTAAAGATTTATATTTTATCTATTATATGAAAACAGTTGAATTATTTCATCACAAATATGGCTTTAGAATACATTCAAGTAATAGTTGAATATTATTTTAAGTTTCTTTTTCTGCTAAAATTAGAATAATCAATTAGCATATAAATAAATAGTCAATAGTTTCGCCTGTTGCACTCGACATATTGGCAAAGTTCAAGTTTTCTATCACGTGTAAAATTATATTCCATTACACAAACTTGATTGCATCAAACACAATGGTCGGTTGTTTTTTTCTGTTTGTACGATAATCCAATACAACTCTGATTGTTATTATAAATAACCTAAAGAAATTTGACAAACTTGAACTACTGAAATTTATTTCATTGTTAACTCGATTTAACCAATGAAATAGTAAACAAAATTCTTTTTTCTTTTTAAAATAAATATACAAATCTATAACTTATTCACAGGTCAATTATTGTATATCAATCGTTATTCATTAATTGCTAGTTATAAGCCAATAAATCAAAGTAAGTCTATGTGAAATTTAATTTTAAAAATTGTTTACCATAAAAGATTAAAAAAACTATAGAGATGAATAATATGGTTGAATTTATTCACGAACAGACACCAGCTAGAGTAGTTGGTCTTATGAAAATAAAACATTACATCTATAAATCAATGAAACCTCAATTGAATTGCCATGAGAAAGTTTATTTTTTAAGGTTTTTTTTTAATTTTGTGTTAAGCTAATGAATAATGCTGTAATTACTAAGAAATCTTGTACTCCGACAGCTATTGATCAAACAAATTCACAGATCATTCTCGAAATAGATTACATAACAAATTTATGATGTTTTAGTACAGATATTCATAGTATAGAAGATGCTATATTGGAATAATACTTTTAGAAGAAATTATTGATCTATCAATTGCTAAACAAATCACAAAGAAAAACGAAGTATCAATTGTTTAAGAATTAGTCCTTGAAAATTATGTAAAAAATAGCTGAAATTGTTAATTTACTGCACTGACATTAGCACGATTATACATTCGGTCCAAACCGGATTAATGTGTAATTGAAAAGTAATACTCGAAGAATACCATCGTCATGAGCAGTCATCGGTCACCCACACACAGGTAGGGTTCGAACCAGAGATATCGATCATAGGTATAAATCTGCCGCTGCCATATTTGCTTTTAGTGATTATTAGAGAACATGTGAAATATATTTGAAATACTTTTTATAATAACATGAAGCTTTTTCCACTAATAATCAAGATTAAATATTCATTCTCCTAAACGATTGTTGACGTTGAGAGTGGGAACTATACAACTCCGCAAACAGTAAATATAAATTATTTTATTTTCGTTTTGGATTACGCAATGACAAAAAGTCAATCAATATTGAGTATAAATTATTGGTTCAAATTATTCAACAATTGAATGTAATAATAAGTTAAAATAAAGTACTTTTAAACTATTAATTTTCAGTTAATTGTACAAGAAGAAGGATGAAGATAACGAGAAGGATCACACGATGTCTAATGTCCAGATGTAAATTCAACATGATCCCATCGAATCCTAAGTGTATCCAATATTTTCCAGCTTTTGAAGCTTATTTGACTTAGTCGGATTATCTGAGATATCTCATCGGATACTATGAAAATCAACTTTAGGATTTTTCGTCCTCGGTAGTAGATTTATATTTTTCCACATTACATGATGAATGACAAAGAGATGGAATTTATATAGGAGCCGGGAGACAGTGAGAACTTTATAGTTAAAAGGAAGGAAAATAATATTCAATACTATATTTAGCTATAAAATACTACGATCTATTACTTGGTTGCGAACAATATCTAAGTTAACTATTCTCTATTACTGATGCAAAAGAAAATAGACACAAGTTCATTTAAATCTTTATCATATTTCATTTATTCTTTTCAAGTAAAATACAAACAAAAAAGATTATTTTATATAAAAACAATACACTGGATTGTTGAATTAACTTGTTTTATATTTTGTTAGCACTTGTCATGTACTTTTGATGACAATCATATTAAACACTTGAGGTGGCGAAAATATTTGTCGCCTATTATTTCATATAATGCTACTATAACTAAAAAGTCTTTTCATCCCTGATGATGTATCAGGGATTGAAAGTAGGTTGGGGTGTGGGTGTGAAGATGAATCACTCACTCGCACCTACAGTCACATTCAAATCCTTCTCCAAGACATTGCTTGTGGGAGATTGACTGTGAATGATCAGAGATGTCTCTGCACCTTTGACATCGAGAAACATGAAGTAAGACGGTATGAAACAGGAGACAATAATGGAAATGTCGTGATCGGGGATCATGGAAAAAGTGAAGGGTTCAATCAACTCAACTTTTTCACCTACGTTTTTATCAATCGGCAGCAGACTGTCTATGTGTCGCACAACGAAAATCATTGTGTAATGAAATGAGATGAAGATGCAACAGAAGGCATTGCCGTCGCTGGAAGCCAAGGCAAAGGGAGTGGTCTGACACAATTGTCGTTTCCTTACGGACTGTTCGTCAATACTGTGGATATCATCTATGTGGCAGACAGATGAAATCATCAAGTGGTAGTTGGCCTAAAGGAGCAACACAGAGAACTGTCATTGCGAGCGGAAACAGTAATGAAGAAGGAGTAAATCAGTTGTGGAGCCCAACGGATTTGTCCTTTAATCGACATGGTAATCTCTATGTCGTCGATAAGGATAATAATCGAGTGCAACGATTTTCTTTCAAATAGACTCATTATTATGGTTAATTTTTCTCTCCCTATCAAATAAATCACGACGAATAGAAAAGAAACAGCTGTTCAAATGAAGGACTGAATATTATTCCTATTCTATTCGTGCATACAATCAGAAACTAGCCTGATGGAGTCGTTCGCAGAGACTAACTATCCCACCCTACTCTAACAAGTCTCCTAACAATCATTTACCTGCATGTAATCTCATTCCTCTTCATTCTCTCGACTCTCATTTTGAATAAAAAAAAGAAAGTTTATTCAGTTATTAATGAACGACGCGATGAGGTTGATGACTAAAAAGAAAAAAGTGATATTCAGTTAGAAAAATTCATGGAGAATCTAAAAGAAACTGACTTTACTGCTATCTCAAACAAGAAAAGAAGAAATAATAAATAAATATAAAACTACCCTCATTTCTCGGAAATCAACCAAAATAAACAAAAATTAAAAGAAATGAAAGTTACTTACTTGAAATAATTCGATCTGAAACAGAAAGCAGAAAACAATCAAAAGAAAAGTAATAAGAAAAAAAACTTTTACTTAAGAGAGAAAAAATCGCCTAAAATAAAAAAAAGACTTACGTGCTGTGAAAATTCTAAAACAAAATGGAAAACAATAAAAGAAACACATTACTTTCCTGTTCGAAAACATGTCGTCAAAAATAGTCTTAAATAAATTAAAGAATAATTAATAGTAACATTGGAGAGTGAATGATTTTACGTGAGAAATCATTTATTTTCATAACTGAAAATGGTTAACTGAGAAGAGAAATTTCGATAATGTTTTGGCTACTGAAGAGTGATTAGAAGATGGTTTTAATTAAGCTGCAATTGGGCAAACAAGTATACATTGAGATAAATCAATTAACACATGTCTCATTGTACGTTTATGGATACAACATTATTAATATATACATTAATTGTGCATGTTACCATTGATCATTAATGGTAATATGAGTGATGAATTATAGGGTAGACATAAAAATCACCCCATCATATCTTTTCTTTTGCTGACGTTCCATTTTCATGAGAGAACGACGGGTGAAAAGAAAAGGCAAAAATAATGACCACATGGTCAGATTTGGCAATTGCCATTATGAGTATGAGCACAAAACAGACGAGTATACAGACATATACAAAATCATGGAGTATTCAACTAACAATGGTACATGTCAAAACTTATTTATAAGCAAAAACAATGTAGGTGTCGTTATTCTCTCCGCCCACACCCACCCTCAATATTATGTNGAAACTGATTTACAGGACCAATCAAAAAAGCAACCACTTTCGATAGCTCTAAGTCTTACGGTGGTAAACCATTATTTCACGATTTCTGGAGAAAGCGTATGGACCGTGAACGATCCATATACACTAATTGATAGAACTCATCGAGCTGTACTTGGAACCGGGCTGCAACACTTCGAAAACGTTCCTAGACGCATATGGGAAAGTTTTAGTAAGTAGGTTTGCCTTTTTCCATAGAAAAAGAGCAGTATTTTGGATTTTTCTCATGATTGGTTTGGGCTATGACAAATCCAAGGTGACCATTAGATAGAGCTCGTCGAGTTCTACTTGGAACCGCGTTGGAACACTTGGAACATGCTCCTGGACGAATATGGGAAGGTTTTAGTGGCCATACATATAGTGAAAAGGTGCTATTTTGGGATTTTCTTACCAACGGTTTGGACTACGATTGATCCAAGATCACCATTAGATAGAACTCGTCGAGTTCTACTTGGAACTGGGTTGGAACACATTCCTGAACGAATATTGGAAGGTTTTAGTGACAATACACATAGTGAAAAGGCACTATTTTGGGATTTACTCACCAATGGTTTGGATTGCGATTAATCCAATGTCACCATTAGATAGAGCTCGTGGAGTTGTACTTGGAACCGGGCTGGAACATCTGGACCACGCTCCTGGACGAATATGGGAAGGCTTTAGTAAGTAGGTTTGCCTTTTTCCATAGAAAAAGAGCAGTATTTTGGATTTTTGTCATGATTGGTTTGGGCTATAAAAAATCCAAGGTGACCATTAGATAGAGCTCGTCGAGTTCTACTTGGAACCGGGTCGGAACACTTGGAACATGCTCGTGGACGAATATGGGAAGGTTTTAGCGACCATAACATAGTGAAAAGGTGCTATTTTGGGATTTTCTCACCAACAGTTTGGACTACGATTGATCCAAGGTCACCATTAGATAGAGCTCGTTGAGTTGTACTTGGAACCGGGTTGGAACACTTGGAACACGCTCCTGGACGAATATGGGAAGGTTTTACTCGAATATGGAACTAACTTCACCTACGTTGAATAATAGCTATTTTAAATAATCACAAAAATAAATATTATGCTATATTGAAAAAACAAACATAAAACGAAGAATATAATAATGATAACTGCACAACATACAATTCTTCTTAATAAATGTTCAGGTCAACATAGTTTTGGTATATATATGAGTGGACATAGACGTTCTGGAATTTATATAATCACTATGGAATCTAATTCACCAGCAGCAGATGCTAATATACGACCTGGTGACCGTGTTTTAGCTATTAATGGACAACCAGTGTCAAAAATATCTAAGAAAATATTTTTAAAAATAGCAAATAATGCTCAAAGTTTAATACTTTCTATTCAATCGTCGAATACACTTAAACTTATGGATAAATCATCAACATGAAGTGAAAGTATTAATTCTAATCTTGACAGATAATTTTCGTTTCCTTTTTATTTGATAAGAATTCTTATTTATTTGTTTACTTTTGTTATTATTCAGTTATAATAAAGGATTAATTTTCCAATGAAAATTTACAAATTACTTTTTTCTCATCAGGAAATAATAATGAACATGTTTTAATCTATCTGATCGATATTCAATTCAACTTTGTCGTCATGGAAAACAAAAACATGATAAAACACAAGAAATCCAAATACCAATTAATGATGAACTAAAAGAAAGTATCAAATCATCGCCTCAACATCAAGTTGTACCAAGTATGGACACATTTCATATAATTTTATGTAATTCAGAATTATTTACAAAAAGTAATGAAATAAATGAACCACACAAAGGACACCTTTCTGTCGAACATTCAATCAACAATAAACAATCGACAATTCCGTAAAAATAAAATAAGTGAGTTGTCTAGAATTTATCTTATTAATCTATTCATTTATTTCACTATTAGTCGAGCATTCTCAAGTTAGTATTGATGAAAAATAACAAACAACATTAGAATTCAACAAAAGATCACCATCGATTAATGATATAAGTTTACGTGAAGTACGTTTATACAGTTCACCAGATTGTCCAGGATTTGGTTTTACTGTACGATTTAATAAAGTGAACTAAATTGTCAGTAGTATTAAGCCTAATAGTTCAGTTCAATGTGATGATCTTCATGAAAATGACGTCCTACAAAAACTAAATAATCAAGCAATGAAAACAATTTCTTTTCAATTTTTTCTTGAAGTTATGAAGTTGAACAATGAAGTTACTTTACTTGTTCAAACTTATGATGAATACATGCGCACTAATCTGGAAGTATCAGAACCAAAAATCACTAAATCAAAATCTGATGTAATTAGTAAAAGTAATAAGATTAATGGGAATGACCACAGAAGTGTTTTATCTAATTTATTGGCCAAATTAAAAGAGCATTTAAAAATTTCATTATAAATTCATGTAGTTGTACAAGAAAAACTATATTAATGGTATATATTACCAACGATAAAATGATTGTGAATCGTCGCTTTTTTTTTTGACTGAACATATCAGCGAATGAAAAAGAACCAAATACGAATCAGCAAAATCCGATTCGACTCGATCTTTGGAACATATTGAGATGCTAATTGAAGTTAAGTTATAGAAATAAATTATTATATCTGTTTTGTAACACACTTGTTCACTATCTTTTTACTTAATTATTCGGAAATGCAATCAGATAGTACTTAATATAGTGTAACGATCCATTATTGATATACAATCTTTGTTTATATATCAACGTCTGTCATATCTGTCATGAATCGTTTCTAACATGTCTGTGATTCCAAGCAATCCTCTTAGATCGTATTTTATAAACGAAGAAATTTTCTAGAAAAATATAATTCATCATGAACTTTCGCAAACAAAATCGGACAAATAGTATGACTTATTACAAGGATCAATTCAACATAGACTATCGAAAATTATTTAATTATACTACTGTGATTTTCAATTAATCGTTCTATATTTACTCCATATCATCATATTCGTATAGAACTAACAAAAAAAAATGTTGTTTGCAAATTAAATTTACAATTAAGCCGAAATAGTTCCTTTTAAGTTCATGTACTTTTTTCTAGTGGTCACTTACAAACAAAAAAAGTACCAAAAGAATCTGAATCGATATTTAGTTTTCTGTGAATCAGAATG
>CAJNSZ010000097.1:231919-315590 GCA_905329745.1 Rotaria sp. Silwood2
TGTGTGATCTATTGTGTAATGAAAATGATCGCTTTCGTCAGAGAGCTGACATCATTTTGAGATCACAAAGCAATGACGACATTCGAACTAGTTCAAAGTTGGGTATCGATGTTTTACAAGCTTTAGTGATAAGAAAAGCTCATTATCAACACACTTCACCATTTGCCAGTCTTACTATATACCGAATGTTTGACAACCTAACTGTAGATATTCAATCTCATTTAGAAACGATTCTTTGGCTGGAAAGGTACAGAATTCATGCATTGGCGAATAAAGATTTGTCTTTAATCAAACAAAAATTGTCATCGATTTCTCATGTAGCTTCGTATTTTTTCAATTGATATTACGATAGATGTGTCTTTCTGTGATGGCATAAGTAGAATGTCGAATGATTTAATACATTATATGTGTAGCCTAATCACATCCAATTTTTCATCGTTCGTGGATACTGATGGTGATGCAACATCGAATAAAGTTTTGGAAAGCCATTCTCAATTTATTGTTTCAGTGCTTGTGTATTTAATTTCTCTCGTTAAATACAATGATGTAGTACGACCATTGATGATCGATACATTGACGATATTGTTTGAAACATCAAGAAAGAATGAAATTGGTCGAATGGTAGCGTATGCTCTAGGCTGTGTTTGTGACAAAGACACATATAAAATTCTGTTTGACAAACTTCAGATAGTGGCGGACAACCTAGCAAATACAACATTTGACCAATCTGATTATTCTCTTAGCTCAATGATTTCAAGTTATTGTCATTGTGTATCAATTAACAATATTCGTTTCGATCGCGATGATATGAGTGTGTTTCGCAATTTACTTAAACATTCTTCACCAAATATTTTGAGAGCAGTACATGTAGGACTCGGTCGCGTTTTAAAGAACACTTCATTACTATTTGAACTACTTGATTCTGACTATATTCAATGTTATTATGCACTGATCGAATCTACAGCATACATATATGTTTATGATGTTCGACAAAGTAGTGCAGACACTGCAGCAGCGTTCATTGAGGAACATTCCAATTTGTTACCAATCTCTTTATAATGAATTTATACAATAGCATTCGTCATTTCACGAATGGCATAGTGCATGTTAGAACAATGAATTATTATTTAGCTTATGCATATCCTCAATACGTTGAAGTTGCAGGCTTAATAGCAGTACGAATGCCTGCAGCATTTTGCGCTTATATAAAAGATTGGCAAGATAGAGAAAACTTGAAACGTGCATTATTTTATACTAGTAAACAACATAATTTTCCACAACGTGCTGCTTGTCTAACTACTCTATCAATATTTGGTGAATTAACAATAGAACTATGTGAAATGTTTATTGAAGCTTTACGTGATGATCCACATGTACAAAATACTTGTTATAAATGCTTGACACGTATTAAATCTATTAAAGATGAAAAAGCTGTTCTAAATATGTTATTCTCGTATTTGAAATCGAAATCAATGAATGTTCGATATGTTACAGCTAAAATTCTTCTTCATCTTTCTAAATCTTCTCTCATTCCATCGAACCAAATTGAAAGAATATTGAATAATCTTATGTTAGATTCGAGTTCAAACGAGAGTCTTTGACTGATTAAAGATCAAGACAATGTTCGAACAGAATGTATGTATTATTGTGTTGGACCATTGAACGATGTTGTTATTCTCTTCTCATCCAACATTTAACTGGATACACAAATGAAACTATTCAAAGAAATGAATTAAATGATATTGATACGAGCTTTGCTGAATCTGAACAGGCAGCACGTTTTTCTTCATGTCTTTATGAGGCAAAAACAGAAGAGAATTCACTGGTAAAAGAGCCTTCAAAAACAGTAAAGGTGGTGAACTGAAGATCATGAAGAATCAACATCATATTATTCCTTCCTTACAACAGAAAACTTTGATTTAGAAACAAAAAGGAAAAATGCGTCAGGTCTCATTGTGTGTTTTCTTTTCTTTTTAAAAATAAAAATAACTCATATTTCTCATCATGAAGTACTTCGTACAATGACATACAAAGTGTAATTCAGTTTTAAAATGAAAAATCAAGAAAAAGATGCAATGTATACTTTCATACAACGAAATTGTACAGCTCAGATTGAGGTGAACGAAACAACAACGCGTTCAGAATAAACGAACATGTTGCGAATAAATAACTTGGAACATGTTCGTCTGCTGATGTACAGCGCGTTCGGGATGTGGATGATAATTTCTATTCTATACACTTCGACATTCTCTTTAGATCGATTTCACAAAAAAATTGAAAGAAAAATACAAAACTCTGATTAGGAATAGGAATACAGCGTATACTTTATCTCTCGATCAAGTTAATTCTACCCCAAACACCTCTGATCAAACTTTCTAAGAAATCGCTACTTTTCAAAAACAACCTTTTCTTGACAAAAGAATCAAATCCAGAAATTTTACATTATTCTGGTATTTGGTAACAAATACGTTAACCGTCTGTGTACTGGTGACTTTTCACCCATAACCAGTTCCAATTCCAAATCAAGAATTCGAATTCAAATTGATACATCCCTATTTAAAACAATGATATTCTCGTCAAATCTCAATAAAAAAGTAGAATTCTTTCGAGATTGTGCTAGTTTAATAACATTCTATTTATGAGCAAAAATATGAACTGCAAAATCTTGAATTTACTTCGGAGATATTCTCGGAAAACACTTTAAGTCTCCAGCATTTCAAGCGAAAATTAGCAAATTTATTCAGTCACGATTGTTTTTAGATTTACCCTATTACAAAAAATACTATCTTTGCATAAAGATTCGCAATCATTTTGTCATTAGAAAGATGAGTTAGAAGAATTTTTGCTCAGTTCATTTTTTGATGTATTCGCTGTTTCATTTAAAAAATACGATATTGATGTAATAGCCAAGAAAAATTGAATATTGTTAAATAATAACTTGAGAAAACTTAATAATTAGCTTCGGATTGTTCACATTTATGTTTGAATATACTTCAGATGAAAGTTGTCGAAACATTTTCGGTAAATAATCTTTATGAAAATTAAAAAACTCTAATATCTTTTTTCATACTATGATGATATACATGTCTAGTTTTACAAGCTTCTAAATCGTCAATAACAATTGTTCGTTTCGTTATTTGCTTTTTTGGATCTTGCTGTTTATTGCTACATTCGGAAGTGCTTATATATAGATATAGAAAGATAATCTAGAATCACAACAAGAAAGAACCCAGAGCAATGTCAGCCACAGATATACAAGAAATTGAAAGTTTCCCGGTCCGATTTTCTTCAGATCCCACAATCCCTTCTAGTGAGACGTGTTCGGATTCCGTGAGTTCTAAATTCATGGATATCACATAACTCAAGAACTTGTTGAAATTTAGGTAATAAACCAATTCTAATGCTTCTAACGCCATTGGTATCCTTGCACTTTGGTTATCCACAAATTCTAAACAACTGTTGTGGGGTGTGGATGTAGTAAGAACCGAAACCTACATTACATCAACACTTACAGCCTTCCAAGAGTCTCGTGAATTCTGTGAGTGAAGCTGCACTTTTGTGAGTTTCAGGAGCTCAAAACTTAGACAGTCCAGGCAGTGGTAACTTTTGGTCAACTATAAGTATTTTATTCAAGATTCAGTTTATGAGCGATCGTCACAATGAGATCTCTAAGAAAGGTCTTCAAAAATATGATTAAGAAATTCATATCATTGAGATCAAACTTTTATTGCCTTTACATTATATTGATAGATAAGCTATATGTTGATGATAAAATATACTCTAGATTGATAAATTCAAATTGTCTCATTGATTTTCTCACTAGATCACTATATTACTAGTATGAATCGTTTTATTTTATATTTCCTAGAAGATGCATAACAGCCGACATAGAAAAACAAAACAAACAAAAACAAAAAAAAACACACATAATATAATTGTTCTAATACATTTATTGGCACTTTTAAAAGCCCATACCACCCATTCCACCCATGCCACCACCCACTAAAATAAAACAGAAAACAATTATAAATATATGAATTTTCATTATTTAAAAACACGTACTTCCACCCATGCCAGCTGCAGCAGCATCTTTTTCGGGTTTAGGAGCATCAACAACAACAGCTTCAGCTGTTGTTAATAACGAAGCAACACCACTAGCATCTTGTAAAGCTGATCGAACAACCTACAAAAAAAAGAAAAAACAATAAATATTTGTTTTTTGTTCAAAATCAATATATTTTGTTTCATACTTTAGTTGGATCAATAATACCAGCTTTAACCATATCAACAAATTCATCACGTTGTGCATCATAACCAATTTCAAATGGTGACATAAGTATTTTTTCTACAATAATACTGCCGTCTTTACCAGCATTCTTAGCAATTGTTGCACATGGCATACGAAGTGCTTTTCGGATTATTTCAATACCTAAATAAATTCATGCGATAATAATATAAAATATATATATTTATGAATATGTTTTACCAGTTTTTTGATCAGCATTAAGTGCACCAGCATCTTGGTCCAATACTTTAAGACAACGTAAAAGAGCAACACCACCACCAGGTACAATACCTTCTTCAACAGCTGCACGTGTTGCATTTAATGCATCAGTAATACGATCCTTTTTTTCATTCACTTCAACTTCACTACTACCACCAACCTTTAAGACAGCAATACCATTTGATAATTTAGCTAGACGTTCTTGTAATTTTTCTTTTTCATATTCAGAATTTGTTTCAGAAATTTCATCTTTAATTGCATTTACACGTTGTTCAATTGCTGATGGATCACCTTTACCACGCATTAATAATGTATCATCTTTTGTTACAATAACTTCACCAACACGACCAAAATCTTGAACAGTTACTTCATCAAGTTTAGTTAAATTGGCTTCGTCACCAAATACAGTACCACCACAAGCAACAGCTATATCGCGTAATGTATTTTTACGATTATCACCAAAACCTGGTGCTTTAATAGCACAAACTTGAAGACCAACTTTTAGTCTAAAAAAAAAATCAAATTAAAGTTCCATAAATAATTTCGCTTTTTAACTATAAATATTTCTTGAGAGAGATAGTTCAATATTTTGAATTTTTCCTGATTAGAGATGTGCGAAACCATTTCAGACTTCATTCGTATAGCATCTTTAGAAAATTTTCAATGTTCGTTCTCTGATTTATTTCGCTGACGATTAGGACTCTTTTGAATTATGTTTTAATTGAAGGTTTATACGATCATTCGCTGAAAATCACAGAATATTTGACTATAATCTTTAGTTCCGATTTGGACAACTTTTTTCTCTTAGTCTTGATCTCGTTTAGCTTCGAAATTTCGGTCGCACACATCTCTATTCTTTGATTTATACAAGGAGGTCTCTAATTAAAATCTCCAACAGTGTCTAATAGTAGACTTTTCTTCTGGTTAAAATGCAAAATTATTCTTTTGTCCCAAAAAGGCATACTTTACTAAAACTTTAGTCAAAGTCAATAACGACCGTAGAAGTATATAAAAATAAAATATTGGTCATTCTCATGGTTGTATGCAAGATGCAAGTAACAAATCTATTTGTATTAGCCATTAGGAAAAAATCTTTTTTCATTCGAATTCAGGTGAAATTCTGAAAAGTTAAATCGATTTGAAAGTTTTCAATTTTTTTGGTATAAGTTCATTAGACTCTAACTCTAAGAAACACCACTTAATATTTTCCTCCAACACAAAATTCTAAAATATAATTGAAACTATTGTCGATTTTTGACTTTCCTCGATCAATTAAACGACCTAATGTTTCAATCCAAACATAGAAAAAAAAATTTTTTTCCCGAAATACCTGTTAATAACAAGTGTTGTAAGTGCTTCACCATCAATATCTTCAGCAATAATAAGTAATGGTTTACGTTGACTATTAGCTAATTCTAAGGCTGGAATTAATTCTTGTACTGATGAAATTTTCTTTTCACTTAATAAAAGAAAAGCATCTTGAAATTCACATTTAGCACCTTTTGTTGTATTAATAAAATAAGGTGAAATGTAACCACGATCGAATTTCATGCCTTCAATTAATTCAAGTTCATCCATAAGTGTTTTACCATCCTACAAAACAAAACAAAAATATTTTGTATTTTACTCATAAAAATCATAGATCTTACTTTAACAGTAATAACACCATCTTTACCAACTTTTTTCATAGCATTTGATATAATATCACCAATAGATACGTCACCATTAGCTGATATTGTTGCAACTTGTGCAATTTCTTCAGGTGTTGTTACCGTTTTAGACATTCGTTTAAGTTCATTAATGACAGTTGATACAGCAAGCATAATACCGCGACGAACTTCAATTGGATTAGCACCACGAGATATTTTATCAAAACCTTCTTTAGCAATAGCGCGTGCAAGAATAGTTGCAGCTGTTGTACCATCACCTAGATAAGAAGGAAAAAAAAAAAATTTTTTATTTTGTTAATTAAAATTTGATGTAATTATTCATACCAGCTTCTTCATTCGTATTATTTGCAACATCTTGAACAAGTTTAGCACCAATATTTTGAAATTTATCTTTAAGTTCAATTCCTTTAGCAACTGTTACACCATCTTTGGTAATTTTTGGTGCACCCCAACTTTGTTCGAGAATAACATTACGTCCCTAGAAAAAATATAAAGATTTTATTTTTTAAATTTTTTAAAGTATTAAACAAACTTTAGGGCCCATTGTAACAGCAACAGCATCGGCAAGAATGTCAACACCTTGTAGCATAAGTACTCGAGCATCGGAACCGAATTTAATTTCTTTAGCTAATGAACGTCGTACAACATGTTGAATCAAAGGTGATGTTGTACGTGAGAATGCATTTGCAAAACGATACATGTTTAATGATGGTAATGTTCTTAATATGATCGATGAAATGTGTAAAGTAAATGAAAAAAAAAGCAAAGAGATGGAATTCAGAATAGAGAAATTTTCATTTTTTTTTCTCTCCTCCGTGTTGTAGTTGATTGACCTCCTTCATATGAATGGATCAAAAACATCTTCCAATCAAAAAAAAACAGAAACGAATGAGAAAACGACCTAAAATCTATCATAAAAAATATTCTCGAATATTCTAATAGGTCATTGAAGTAATTTGTTAAGATGGTAAGTTAGATTAAAAAAATACGACACATTTTTTAATTAAAAATAAACAAAAATAATATTATTTTTCTTAGGCATCTTCAGCATTGAAACGTATTATTCCATTATTTGACCGTGTACTTGTTGAACGATTTGCAGCTGAAACTAAAACTAAAGGTGGAATTCATATACCAGAAAAAGCTTTAGGTAAAGTTCTTAATGCAACTGTGGTCGCTGTTGGAAAAGGTCTTAAACAAAAGGTAAATCTGAATTTTTTTCTAAGTTTGTGGGTTTTTTCTAATGTTTTTCGTTTGTTATTGTTCTTTTAGGATGGTACTCATGTGCCCATGAGTGTTCAAACTGGTGACAAGGTTCTATTACCAGAATATGGTGGTACAAAAGTGGAAATACATGATAAAGAATATTTCATCTTCAAAGAAGCCGATATTCTTGCGAAATTGGAATAATAGTTTAATTTCGTTTTCGCTAAGTTTGTTTTCTTTTTGTATGTGTAGGCAAACGATTTGTTGTCGTTATTTTCTATTGTCCTATGTCTCTCGTACTTATTAGGTAAAACATACACATTCAGTGCTTTTTCTATTCTATTAATAAAACAACAGAAATAAAAAGCACATATTAAGCATAAAACTTGTTTTTTAAGTTGAACACATAATCAAAAGACTAATTATAGATAGAAAAAAAATCTTTTTTTACGGATATACGTATATATATGAATGGAAGTCATCTGTCAAGAGAGAAACTTTGAAGTATTCATCTAGTCTATTATGACCTTTCAATGTATGATTACGAAACTATTTGTGCTTATCTTATCAGTGCACATTATCGTTCTCATGTTCATATAAAATTTCAATCAAGTTTCACTTTCTTTTTTTAAATTTATGATTAACAAAAAGAGAAAAATGTATTATGGAAAATATCCAAGCGAATGTTCAAGTGTTGTTTGTTGTTGTTGTTGACGTTGTTCTTCACCATAAAGATAAGCACCTTGATCTGTATGACGTAAATATTGTCGATAATCAACTGGTAATTCTGTATCACCATTTGTAAATGATGTAACGCGTTTTGGTTTTGATGAAGATGATGACATATTTAATTTAGAAGGATGTTGATGAAGATAAGAATTCGATGTAAATGGATATACTTTATTACCATGTTTAACATCTTCTATTGATTTTAATATATAAGGAACTCGATGATCATCATCAGTTGAATTTGTTTTCATATCAAACATTCGATTTGATATATTTGAATTAACTTGATGAATATTAATAAAAGATTTTCTATTAAAAAAGATAAAAAGTTCTTTTTATTTTTTAAATGAATAATTTTCTTACGTTTGATCATTTCGTAATTGTTGTACAAGTGAATAAATATTTTGATCTGGATTTAAATATGGTGTTGATTGATAACGATTATTATTAATATTATTATTATTATTATTATATCCATTAATTGATTTTGTTGATAAAAAATCTAATTTAAGAAAACCATTTAATAATTGTCCATTTGTTGAACGAAAAAAAATATTTTCATTACTATCTGATGAACGCATTGTGATATTTTCACGTAAAAATTTTGGTACATAATTACCAATATCACCATAATGATTAAGTACAAATTGTGGTCGTAATAAATGACCATCAATAATTGAATTGAATTTTTGTTGATGTGTAATATTATTTATTGTTGGTATAGATTTTAATAAACGTTTTTTATTATGAAAATAACGTTTTTTATTCATTTTATTATCATCTGAATAGGATGTTTGATCAAATGATGCTTGACGTTTAATAGATACTTGACTTTTAATTTGTTCAATAGCAACTATATTTAATAAATCATGAACTATTTCATCAGATTCATCTTGTATTAGTGATGATGCTTGTATAAAATGACGTTGTTTTGATGTTGAACATGGTGATGACATACGATAAATGTCTCTATTCATTGTTAATACTTTAGATGTGTCATGAAAAGGAGGAGGATGTTGAACATTATTTATTAGTAACGAAAATGACGATAAAGGATTACGAGGAGTATTTGTTGTCAAATGGACAACATCATTTGAATCGACATTTGATAATATATGATTGTTCTAACAAACAAAAAAAACAAAGAAAAAAAAATCTATTTGTAGAAAACTCAGTTGAATTTACTTGTTCTTCTGTTATTGTTTGATTATCAGTTTGGTGATACTCCATTGTTGACATAAGTCGATCAGGTTCAAGGTATTTAGTTCGTTTTTCTATTTTGACTTCTTTGTCATTATTTTTTGTACGTATTAATGTTGTCCTATTTGATAACATTGGGCTCATTGTTCGTTTAATTATTAATTTACGTATCATATTACACAAATCAAATGCTTTCGATTCAGGATGTATTTCAAATACGTGACAATCAATAAGAGAACACGAATTACCAACACCTGGTTTTCGTATGAAAAATAATAGAAGTGATGGATGATATGATGTTAATGTTGAAAGAAGATTGTATTGTGATTTATTGATTATTGAATAAAATGAACGAAAACATTGTTGATGTTCAGAACCTATGGAATAAAAAATTTCTTTTAGTAAATTAAAATAAACAAACGAATGATATTTACATAAAGCTTTACGAATGTTTTCTTTTTTTTTTTGAAGAAGAAGAAGAAGAAGAAAAAAACAACATCATCATTAAATGAATTATGTAAGAATAACAATTGATAAATAATCGTGAACAAATAGTAAATTTAATGAATATAATTAATCAGTCGATCAAATTTACTCTTTCGATTCACAAAAATAAGATTTTTCTAATCAATGATATTACAATATAAAACATCATGCAACTCTTGTTTTTTTTTATTACAAACGAAAAGAATTTAGCAAGATTTCCTTGAATTCATTGGTGACGCTTATTGTATAACAACTAAGAAAACGTTAATCTAGACATATCTACATATAGAAAGAACGTGTTATTTTTATGAAAGTATGCTAAAGCTCGAATCCGATATAATAGAGCGATCAATGAAATGTTTAATACAAGAAAAGAAAATCTATCACAAGTGGTCGTGTCAATAAGTCTAAATTAAGAATGTGTCGCGGAGTTCGGATGTCTTTTTTTTTCTTATAGATTATTTCGCAATTACTCATAGTTTAAGAATATGTTGAAAGATAAATTAATGATCGAGACTTGTTTGACTGGACGCTGTTCAATCAACATCAAATCGTCTCGACATGACTAGATTTTAAGATCTCATCGTTTTGCATTTCAAGAATAAATCTTATTAATGAGAATTCAACAAAACGAGTCGTAATTATTCACTTCTATAGAATAAATAATAGTCATACAGAAGATTAATTCGAACTACATGTCGTACACTTTACTGCGCAATGTAACATATTTTACATTAGTGTAAATAGTTTATAATAGAGTTGTGAAATTTTCGAAAGCGTAAATCCCAAACTAATTTTTTGAAATAGTTCAAATCATATTTATTTCGATATTTTGTGAGTAAATGATTCTTATAATTTATTTATAACGAATTCATTAATCTAACCTTTATTGATACATCTTGATGTTGTTAGTCACTCGTTTTTTTTTTAATAAATAATACTGTCGTATTGAAACTTACCGATTGGTAAAAACGCTGCTTGTATATGTTTATGTTGCTGATTTTCTGTATTATTGACCATAATATATAATTTTAATATTTGTATATCAACAATTGATTCAAAACTTGAATAGATAAAGGTATGTTTACCTTTTATTGCTGCATTAGGTTCAAATATTAATATATCACAATCCGATATAATAATACGACGTTGATCATGAAATTGTTCTTGATAATATGAAATATATAATTCACGCAATGGTTTTTGAAATGATTTTAAATTTAATGGTGATTTTCCTAATAATATTGCACCAAAATAAGGTAATTCTATTGAATAGACACTTTGAGATGGCATGTCGTTGTCAAAAAGAATGAGCTTCAATTTTGTATTATTCGATGTGATAGTGGTGACACTGACAGACGTAGCTGTCACAATAATCTATTGATAAGTATGTGTATGTACGTGCGAACCTTGCATATATATATATATGAACGAGACGGATGTTCAATAGAACGATGAAGAAGGATGGATCGAACGTGGTATGTGTTTATTAAACAAAGAAGAAAGAAAGAATCCGATTAAACGTAAATGTGACTTTCATACTAGGCATAGGATCACATTTTAGTAGATTCAACATTGAATAGAATAAAAGTAAAACTCAAGTAATATACAGGGGAGACATTGATGATGAAATTCAATTAATAGATTAAAAAAAACATACGTATATTGTAAGAATATTGAACTAAAGGTAAAGTTAAGTATTCTGTTGTTTGTCTGCTGTTAAGTGAATTCAACAGAACAATTAATTTTTGGATTAATCAGTTCAATTCTTTTCGGATTATATTAATATTGAACAGATTATTCAATTCACCTGACATATCAAAAGTCATGTTTCTATCAGTAAAACAAATTTATATTTTATAGTGTTAAGATATATTTTTATAATATCACACTGAAGCAAAAATTGAATCTATGGATATGAGTTCTTAATTATAATTGTTTCATCTGGACTTAATGCAAAATATGAATGATGTTTATTTTTGAACAATAGAAACAAAACGAACATCCAAGATATATAACAAACAACAATTCAATCACATATGAAGAGGAAAGGTAATGTAAAAAAAAAAAAATGTAATATAAAGTGTGAAGTTCCTCGAAACAACCAACAATACAAAGACCTACATTACAATATTTATACATATAGCATAAATGAATTCTCTATCTAGATCTTTGACTAATATATTCACCGACAGCACAAATTTTCTAAGGAGCTTTTCTATTTGTGGCTTGAGATACAAGAAAGGAAAAGTGTCTAGCAGTAAGTCTAGTTGGTTTTATAAGTCAATACGGGACAAACTATTGTAGATTTTGGAGTACTATAAGTTTCTAAGATTTCATGAATAAATTGTAAATGATAATCGACAAATTTAAATTTCTTTCCGATATTGAATTTATAAAGTAAATATGCAATGAAAAACAAAACGAACTACTCTGAGCTAAACATATGCATGCTACACCTAGGCTATTCCATAACATCTATATGTGTGACATGTATACAGGAATAAAATCCATAATAAAAGTCCCAACTTTACTATTAAACATTTTCAACAATGTACAAGGTCACAATACAATATATTTTTTTGCCAAACACTTCTGATTCGTCGATAAACTTTTTTTTCTGATAAAGCAGATCAAAATCTTTTCTTTTTAAGACCGTATGTCAATGAATATGAACGTTTGCATATTTCTGCAAATGCACGTCTTTTTAACACATGTTGCAATTTTTTGTCTGATCTGCACCACTGTTACACGTTAGACAATGTGAATTTGGATAAAAGAGAGAGTAACTGTTTTTCATCTAAGCCGCATTCAAAAATTCGTCTTCTCTCATTTTTAACTTCCAGATGAATATCTAATAAAAAGAACATTGAGCCTATCCTAGAACAAAAACTTTCCGCCATCTATGTATACGGACTTCATCCCTAAAGGGTTAATAAGAATATCTTTCTGATGCTTCCATTCGAATTTTGACAGAATGAGTTTTTGAAATCCGATGCAGACTCTAAATTATGACACCAGTTTCTTTATCGTCAGAAATACAATATTTAAAAACTATCATCAAACATAAGATACTTTGTCCGTTCTCTTTTCTCTTACTTTCTCTATGAGAATTTCTTCGAATCGTCTGTTTTACTATTTTTTTTTCTTTTTCTATGCACAATCTGCATGTCGGCAGAAATGTTTCTTATTGGTCTAAATAGAATTTCTTTTAAATATTGCAAATTGAAACATTCAAATTTCTTCATGAAATTTCTAATATCTAATATAAGTTACTTGCAACATAACCTTCAATTGACTTATATCAATCCTTGATAAAATTGATTTTTCTTTCTAAAAAATTATACTCAACTTTTATTTATTTTAATCGGCAAGAAAAAAAGAAAGAGGGGAATAGAATTTTTTTTTTATTAATTAGGGCGGGGTTCATCAGCCACCTTCATTTTTTTCTTTATTAGTAGATATTCCGTTGCACCATAACCAGTCATACCTAATGTTAAAAATATTAATAAAATAATTAATCCTATTCTTATACGAATATATGGTGTTATTATGTAAAATAATACAAAACCACTTGATTCCCAAAGACGATAATTTGAAAACGCAGCTTCATCTTTATCAGTAAATAAAACACCATAAAATGAATTTATTTGTGTTTGCCATACAGCATCAGCTGCACCCCATAGACCAGCTAAAACAAATAAAACAACTATTTGACTATCTGTTGGTTTCCAAATAAACATTGTTATTATTAAAGAATAATTTATCATAGCAGCAATAACAAAACATGGCCAACGACCAACAAATTTTACTAATTGACCAAAACAAAAACTACCTATAGAATCACAAATACCATATGCAATTAAAATCAAACCAACATATTTTGCATTCAATGTACATGACACAAAACCCTAAAATAAAAGTAAATAATAAAATTCAAAAACAGTCTTGTCGGCTACGATGACTACCTTTCATTTGATAGGTAGCCTATACTGTTGTGTAGAGAAACTCGTGTCGCATCAAATGTTGTATAGGAAATAGTTTTTTCATCAAGCTTTAATGTTTTGAAAAGTTTTACATCAGTTAGGGAATATGATAGCTGTTGAAGATGATATAGCCAAAGATTAGGACTGAGTACGTCTTCAAACTAACTAATATCAAATTTCGTTTAGACTTATTTCAATAGAGTTTTATCTCGTCTTCAATTCTGTCTATCTAATAATACTCACGATAGCTTTCAATGTACACAAATGATATTTTAAATTCTTCAATACTACTTCTAAGTAAAGTCAACCAACTGCAGAACTTAATGAGAAATTGTGTGCTACAAAGCTCTGCAACTATACCAATTGATTTTTCTCTGAATTGTTGTGCATCATGGTCGAATCAATTTGTAATCAAGATCAACTTTTTGAATTTTTCAGGACAGAAAAGTATGAGTTTTGTGATAGATGCTTGTTGAGTGCAAAGTTTTTATCTATTAATAATAAATTCATCATGTCCTATCATTTGCCATATATGGATTTTTCGAAAATAGTGGAGTAAATTTTTTCTTTCAAACATCTGGAGGAAGTACCGGATATGTGAAATTTTTAATTCTTATAAGACATCGAACAGATATTGAATTTAATAGAACTCCATAATCGAGTCACATCCGGCTACTCAGAATCTAAATTTTTAAGGAAAAAAATGAAATAAACAGTAATCTTAGTAATAGTTCATTCCTATAATTCATCCCAAGTGTTTGAAAGCGTAAAGTATTTTTCGCCATTTTCAAAAGATTCAAATATGTCAAATGAGAGGGCATGAAGAATTTATTATTAATAGGTAGAAAACTTTTTCACTCAAGAATCATTGATCACAAAACTCATATACTGTTCTGTCCTTGGGAATAGAAAAGTTGATCTTGGTCACGCCTTGGCAACTTTAAACAAAATTTGATAGAAGTTTATTTGGAAATGCACTCAGTCCTAATATTTTTTCATATGACTTACAATCGCTATAATGTTCTACAAGTGGTATAGAACTTCTCAGAACATAAAAGCTTGATGACAAAGTAATTTCTTATATACTATTCGATGCGACTCAAGTTCCTCTACAGAACAGTGTAGGTGACTTTTCAAATGAATAGTGGTCATCTTATTCAACAGAGTCTTATAATTTTTATTTACTAATGTAAATTGTGCTCCTAGAAATGATTGTTCTAAACCTGACCAAATAGTTAATGGAATAAGCAATAATTGTTTAACATGACGCATATGTTTAACTGTTGAAACAAGTAATGTAACAGAATGACGAAACATAAGAGAAATGTTATCTACATGAGAATAAATTATATGTCAATTTTTTTCCTCTCGTTGGCTTTTATTTACCTTTTGATGCTTTTCGTCGTTGATTAAGAAAACTTATTATTATTAATATTGAACAAATACATATACAAACATAGACAATACAAAGAATTTGAATCTAATATAAAAATAAATAATAATAATAATTATATTATGTTTTGATTTTTTTTCTACTGTTTTTCGATCAATTTGATTAGTAACATGAGCACCTTTATATTCTTGTTCACTAAAATCTGCTCCACATTTATTATATTTTTCTGTTAAATTTGTTATTGTTCCATTAGTCTTTATTTCCATAGGTTTAAGTACGACATATGATATTAAATTTCCCCATACTTGTGCTATATAGAATAATTTTCTTTGATACTAAACAACAAATTAATATACAAACCTGATTGAAAAAACATGAAAAATAAACCAAAAAATCTATTGACAATAACATTTTTATGAACAAGTTTACTTTCAGCATAGATTGCACCAGTATCAGTTAAATAACTACATTTTGAAGTCCATAATGGTGCAGCAGCTAAACCAACAAGGGCAGCAGCTTTAAAAACAAAACGATTTATAACAAATAATATGTTGAAATCGTTTCTTACTCGGATACATAAGATATGCTTTTGGATAACAATTTGCTGCTAGATATAACAGATACCTTAAAAACATAGACATCAGTGGTTAAATCAAACTTAATTAAGTTTACACATAAAATCGTCAGAATATAGTTTATCAAATAAATGAGCTAGTTATTGCATTATATATCCGGAATAGTTAGAATACTGGAGATGATAAAAAGAAATGATGGCATTCTCCCTAAAGACGCAACACTTATACAGAGACTCCAAGTCTAAATTGAAATGTTAGGTAACTGTGGAATTCTTTTGTCTTACTTTCACCAATCTTCGACATGGGTTAAATATCTGTGGCCCGACCTGACCTGAGTCAAACTTTGGTATTGGCCGCTTTTCTCTTTTTCTTGAGAAAATTAATATCTCAATTCTGTTTTCTTTCTTCCACTTCATAGTTGAAAACGGTCATCCAGTTCTCTTTAATTCTGGCGCTGATATTAATAAAAATGGCCTTTTTTTTTATTATCTTAGCGCCTAAATGAACGTTGAAATCCAACTTTTCCTATTGTTATCTTATAGTGGAATACCTCCGCCTCAAGTTTATACTTGTGAGAAAGTGTCAGAGTCCCGTTGTTTGATGAACTGGTGAACGATGAGCATGAAAACTTAAGCATACGCGAAAGAAAATGAAAGTAAGTGGTGTGAGTCCAGATGGGAATAAGAGAAGAATAGAAACCACATCCACTCCTAGTTCTCGAATGCTGTCTTCTATGAGATATTGAGATCACAATGGTTCAAAGTTTCGCTCCGGTGTCACTGAAATGTTATGTGCGATCGAGCTGAAAATTTCTAGTGTTTGCCGACACTAGATACTGTTTGATATGGGTATCTTTTTACTTTTTGTTCTTCAAATGAAAGAGCTAAAATATTGAGTGTACCCTAAAAAAATGCATATTCTTTTCTATGAGAGCTGTTGAAAAGAAACTCATCCGAAAAAATATATACTATCACTAATTCACCAATCACACATTCACAGTTGTGAGCAGTCGCTCTCTCTCTCTCTTGCGCATGCACATGTAAATACTCTTGTTCGCATATTGTTCATCAGTCATTCTAGGCTTGATTCTTCTCTCGTCTTCCTTTTGTGCTGTAATTCTTCCATAAGTGTATGAAAGCATAGATCACGAACAATCCGAAACTATTCTATATAATATATCTGAAAAAAAAAGGTTTCAATTTGATTGAACGTAGTAGGCTGAAAAATGAGGACTCTTTTGCACTTTTTTCCAACGAAAAATTGATTTGAGTAAAAATGTGAAAAGGTGTGTAGTTTTCATTAATCTGGTTTCTTCTCGAATTTTTTAATGCTAAAAGACAATTTTTCAATAGATAGATACCACTTCAGACTATGCGTAATCGTCCCAAAAAAAAACTTCTTGATCACGAAAGGGGAATGAGTACCTTTAAATCAAGTCAAATATTTGTTGAATCATATAATCGAAATCTGATTATATTGCATATACTTACGGAATTTGAGACACGACAATGGTCCATTTTAGACCGAGTAAAGCTATTAATGGATGTGGTAAAAAAATAGATGAAATAATAAGAAACGCATAGATAATTGATAAAGAATTAACACCAACATTGGCTTCGGTATTTAACGAACTTTGTAAATTACTCATAGCTTGAAATGCAGTAAATTGAAGAAGAAAAGCCATAGAAATAACGAACAAATTTTTATATGTTCGAAAAGTCAGTTGTCTTTTTGCCGAAGGTTCGCTTGAAATATCACCATCAGCTACGGTTCGTTCATTTTGTGATTTTAATTCATTATCAGGTACAACTGACGACATATTTATTTCGCGATGTTTTTTTTTTTCAACTAGAAAAAAGTATAATGATCAATGAAAATCTTCTTATATCAATAAAATCAAGCTAATAAACATGATTATCTTATGACTACGGATTATTATTGTGCAAAGTGGATAATATGATAGTTTCTTTTTCTTCGCACTTCGAATAGATTTGTTTTCCGTTATCGATGTGTAATGATGTAAGTTTTAACGAAAGAGAAAAAAAGAAGATATTATATTTCATTTCTATCATACAATAATAAAAAAGTAACTTGTGATGATTCTATCGATCATTGTTTTTTTTCGTTTTGATGAATGTTTGAAATAAAAACTAACAAGAATTGACTTCATAGTAAGAACAGAAGCAATACATCTTTATCTGTGTCCATTCAAACAGATTATTAACTTCATGTTGTGATAGATGATCATCTTTTTAATACACATTCACGCATGTTATAATGATATTTAGGTTATCTAAACCGTGATCGAAAGTAAAAATGTCGATAGTATAAAGTCGAAATAAAAAAAAAACACAAGAATAAAAATGTCAAAAGAGAAAATTATGAAAACTGAGGTGAAATCTTCTGAATATTTTCTCATTTGAATGATTTTAAAAAATTAAGCAACGAAATTCGAATGAAATGTTTATTATTGAAAAAGAAAAAAAATGAAAGAGTAGCAAAAATACTTTGAAATATTAGCTGATCGACCTTAAATAATGTCTTATTGTGCAATCATAACTTCTTTTCCGCTACGATGAAAGACAAATCGGTGAGGAGATTGGATGTGATAACGAAATAATTATTATATCAATTATACGTGTTAAGTCAATTTTCGAGCGCTGTTTTCCGTGTGTTTTTTTGCCTCAATGTGAATATCAATATGGGTTTAGATGAAGAGTAAACTGGCGCTTGTACTCCTTATCCACATCACCACTCACTCCCATGCTATGCACTTTCGAGAGTTTTAGATTTTACCTGACATTTACAGCTTTTATTACAGAATGTGGTAGCTTCCAAATTGAAAGATTTTTTACCAGATTTTTTCATATGATATTTTGGATTGGTTATGAAATCGTAATAAAGTATTTTTTTATTGGTTTGAATATGCTTTTTCTTGTCATTTGATTAATGTTCGATAATTATAGTTTTCATGATGTTTTCGTATTCTTATCAATGTTATTCAAAGAAGAGTTATTTAAATTGTCGAGATTAGTCTATTTTAATTGTTTATTTATCGTAAGGAGAATCATGTAGGCTTTATATATCTTAAGATATTATTGATTGTTGTTTTTTTACTTGTTGTCCTAAGTATTTATTTAATAGAAGAAACAAGAATCAATCCAACTATTTCATATAAAGTTCATGTAAAAGAAAGCTGTTTTCAGAAACATTTGGAATTTCGAAACTTTCAAAAATCGACGTAGTATGAATATGAGAATTATTAAAAGCATTTATACTGTTTGACAATGTTTCAATGAAACTAATCAAGATTTGTTATACCTCGTCTACTGAGAATAAAGGCTCTATTATTGACTATCAAGATCTATGAATCGTATTGAATCAAGAAAAAAGAAAGGGTTGGCCGTAGTTTGGTCGAAAATAAAAATGTTGGAGAAAAGATAGGTAGAAGAGAGAATATTACTGCCGCTCACCTACCTTGTAGTATAGAACGCTGCCTAGCGGTAGATTCATTAGCGTGATACCTTTCCTGCAACTACTATAAGCTGTAGCTTTACACACCCTGGTCGACCTGACGCAATGTTCTTGCGCTCAATCACTTGAACTCTTCGTATACATTGATTAGTCACATAATAGCCACGAGACCAGGTGTATGTCACAACTTAGTCAGCGTGCGATTGGATAGGTGAAGGTGTGAGTCCGCTGTTAACCCACAGCCACCCACACTAATACCCACATCTTTTTTCGTTTGAATCATCACCTATAAAACAGTAGCAGTCATTCACTTCTACAGTGCTCTATCATGTTTTAAAAAACTGAATACTTATTATGTGCCTAATTAATAGAGGTTTAACTTGTGAACTAAACTCTTGATTATAAGATTGTGATTTGTTAAGTGAAGAAGTGTTCTCTATGTAATAATTCAAAACATTGAATTCAAGACTGTTTGGTAGCCATCAGGAATTATTTATAAAATACGTTAGATTCTCTTCAAGGATGCTAATGATTTCCGATGCGTATGTTTCGCGGTTTTGCCTTGTTGCTCGATGAAATCGTTGTCTAGAAGCTGTTTGCTCTCAGGTTGTGCATGTGGGAGAACAACTTCAATGCAATTTTCATGTGATAATGTTTCACATGGTTTCAAGATAATTGGAGATATGAGACCATTTTTAGATGCATTTAACTATATCATAATTCGTTTTTCAATACTTAGCTTTTTGGTTTATGTCTTCTGATTGGCTTTCAGCAGAAACAAGTTCTAATGAAAAATATTTTCCGTCAATCAACAGAATTGCCTGCAATTGATCAGATAAAAAAAAAGCGAAATGATTGCTTAGTAAACAAATGATTGTGTTCAACGACGAAAATTTATCGTACAAATTTTTTTCTATTTTAAAATTAAAGTATGCATGTATAAAATAATACTGCAATTCTAATTTTTTCAATTTTTCATACTACATCTTTTGTTTTTTAAATAAAACGTACTAAATTGTGAAACGAAAAAAAAAAATAACAACCTGATCATTTACTAAGAGCTACTCGTTAATTTATTTTTAAAAATAAATTAGTAACAAATTCTATGAAATAATGGAAATAATTTATTGTGTATTAAACTAATTCATCTAATAAACTTTTTACGTCGTCTTTAATTCGTTTTTGTTCTTCCGATGATAAAGCTATATCATTCATATGTTGACATAATTCTGATTCTGTCAAACTATTGTAAACGTCTTCACCTAAAAGAAAGAATAATTCAGTTTCCTTAATAAAATTCATTCTTTATCTTCCTTCTTACTGTGAAGTGTCATATAACCAGCTAGTTCAAAACAAGCAAAATTACATCGATCAAAATTTTTTCCATCTAGATTTCAAATCTTAAAATAAACTTTTGATAATTATTCAAAATACATACTAATAACCGATTGACGAAACCAAAGAAATATACGTAAAACATTTTCTGATGATGAAAATGAATCACCTTTTACAATCGTCATATTATGAGCAATATTATTTGAAGTTAAATAATTTGTTATTTTATACACATATCTAAACATTTATTAAAATTATCATTATAATTTTATGTCAGTTTTTTACTGAGCAATTCTATGGAATTCGTCAACATGTTGAACTTCGAAAGCAAATGCTTGAGTGTAAAATAAATCCGAAAGATAACAATTTGATTTTGCATGAAATGGAGAACATTTCTAAAAAAAAATAAAATCTTAAATTATATTTAAAAAAAGCTATTAACGCAGTCCCTGTAGGGTTAAAATGTAAAATACAATGTGACTACTGTTACTATTATTAATCACAGCAAGATTGCTTTATTCTATCTATTTTGGGACACTATGTTTTCACTTAATCCTCCAGAAATGCAATAAAGAAGTATTTCGTTTATTAGAATAAAACGTTATTGATACTTACGAGGGAAGGCCACCAACTGTTCAATCGCTTTTGCGTTATGTAGTTTCCAAAGAGATATGAACACGCTGAAAATATTTTGGGCGGATAACTTATTATTACGAAAATAGTCCATTTGTAAGGTATGGATTTTATTCAGTGTCTGGGGTCCCCCTCAGGAACATTAAAAAAATTGATTTTCAAATTTCGACTTGAAACTTTACATAGAAAGACGCCCCAAGGAGAACAACTTTTTGTGAACGTTTCAGATCTTTCTAGTGTTCCTATCACTAGACACTGCTATTGTGAAATGTGTATTTTATATCCTTCAAATAAAGTAGCAGATTTGGTGAAACAAACAATCAAAAGGCCTAAAACTTTCAGAAAACACTATTATCGTTGAGAAGTATTTCTCTGTAAAGTTTCAAATCGAAATTCGAAAATCAATTTTTTTAATATTCCTGAGGGGACCACGGCAATCATCAAAAACATACCTTACAAATGGACTATTTTCATAACAATAAGCTATCCGCTCAAAATATTTTCTGCGTATTCATAACTCTTTGGGAACTACATGATGCAAATGGTTTCAACGCAAAAGCGATTGAACAGTTGGTGGCCTTCCGTCGTTAGTCTTTGCTCGTATATCAACAACGTTTGTCACAGTGTTCGACGAAGAGGGGGAACGTTGCTAAAGCATTTATTACGATCTGTTAGAGCCTTGCATTGGACTCCAACTACGACAGAGTCAAAGCTGACGTAAGCTATCTAAACTCTGAAAGTCCTCTTTCATTCTTTTTCTTATGTAGCATTTATTTTTGACAACTGTAACGTTTAGTAAACGATAAAATGTCAATCCTATAGTCTAAATAATATGAAATAGAAAAAAGACAAAACAAAACATCTAAGTTGGATTAACTTTGCAGATGTGATTCTCCATTTTTATCATCTTCATGTAGCCTTAAGTTACTTAGTATCGTCGGACATGTAAGCAGTCGTTAATTTACCGGGGAAAAAATTTCGGAGTTAAGAAAAACCGTGGCTAGGCAGGTCTCGAGTATTTACCATAGCCAGTTAGTGAGAGATTATGTCTAAATTTCTATCTCTATATTTCAACACTTTCTATAAGAGCATGTTTCACAAAAAAAAATTTAAAATAAAATTTACTATTGTCTGAAGAAATAAACGATCAGGAGAATACATTCCATGAAGATGTAACTAAAACATAAAGAAATATTAAATCAATAAAATAAATAAAACATCTTACATGATTTATTGATGCATAACCACAAAGTGAATTAAAACCAGCCAAAATATATGGATGACCACTTGAAGCAACAAATTCAAATCCGAATACAATACAATCACTAGTAAGAACCTATTCAAATTGATGTATTTCTTGATTTCTAATTTACGTTTCTTTTTTTTACTTGTGTTTGTTCAAGCAGACGATCAGGTACAAGTAATAGATGATAAGGACGAATAGGTGCATTGTTAATTATTACTAAATGTTTATCTATTTGTTGTTCGTTGTCTAAAGAAAAAAGAATCTGAATAATAATCAGCCTTTGTGTTTTTAAATAAAAGTATTTATTAACTTTACTTCTTCATCTTTTATTTTATTAAAATTAAATTTCTTTTTATCAAATGGTGCATTCACTATTTCAAATGGATATGGCACTCGACGTTTTTCCTTTCGATCACGATTAAACTATATGTAAAGAAAACTTGATTCGAAATCTTTCAAAATAAATAATTTACTTCAATAATATATTGCAGATCTCCATCTTCAAGTATTCGTCGTTTAGTATGATAATCAATTGGAAATATAAAAAGACCTTGAGTAACAGCACGATCCCATTCAGAATGCAGTAAAGTATCGAACTAAATGAAATAGTGTACAAACATTTGTACTATGTAACAAGTTTATATCAATTAGAGATGAAAACAAATGATAAAATCTCGATTTCATTCAGATCGAAAAAAAATGAACTCTCCATTCTCTCATGTGATATATAATTCTCTTGCACAGAGCACTTCTTCTATGTTTTTAGGTGTGTTCTCTCATTGGAGTATACAATGACGACTTACGAGGAAAGTACTCCAACTGTTCAATCCTTTTTGAGTTGAAACTATGTGTATTATGTAGATCCAAATGAGCTATGAATACCCTGAAAAGAACTCGTGCTTTTAGCTTATTGCTGCAGGGATACTGCGTTTTTTAGGAAGATGTCGTGGTTCCATTAAGAAACATCAGAAAAAATGGTTTTTGAATTTTGACTTGAAAATTTAGCATAGAGACAGACCTTAACGAGAATACTTTATTGTGAAAGTTTCAGGTCTTTTGAATTGCTTCTTTTCTAAAATAAGAACATCAAATCTGCTGATTTATATGAGTGATATAAAAGACACATTAATACCATAGTTATATCTTATGATAGGAACAGTAATAAGATCTGACATATTTACAAAAACCTACTGCATCAATCCTGCTCTTCTTACGACACACTACACAAATAGAGAATGTGAAAGAAGTAACGCAATAATTTTTATTAGTCTGCCTCTGACTTGATTTGATCAGTTTATAACTCAAGATCCCAATAATTGAAAGATTTTCATCACACCCTTGTATCATTGATACTATGCAAAGAAGACAGAGTAACATTACACTACGAGATAAACAAGCAGTAAAATTATTATTTGAACGCTTTATTCATAGAATCACGCTAGGAGATTCTCCACAATATAAAACTAATAACTTTGTGTGTGAGTCGAGAAAATTGATGATCTAGGTCTTATACAGGAGTGAGCGTCCTCTGAGACATTTGATAGCAAATAAAGAGGTTGCTAGCTAATCTAATTTAATCCGTTATGCTCGATTTGATTTCACTTTTCAAAGGTAATCAAGCAGATTACATTGTTTCATTCGATTATCTTTTTCTTTTTAAAAAATAATTATAACTCTTACTTCATTGAATTTTTCATCTGTATGACATGAAAAATTTACAGAATTAGGAACAAATTTGAAATGTTTCCACATCTAAAAACAAGAAATTTTAATCTACTAATATATTAATTAATTTACAAACAAATCGATTTACCTGTACTTCCATAAAGGTCGAGATAACGTACACACACTTCGATAGGTACACGCACACAAAATCACCATTGTATTGAAATGACCAATGGCCTCTAAAATATGAAAGAGGGCGTTTCGTGTCGGGAACAAAAGACATACGTCTTGTGTATATTATCGTTTGAATAAAATAAAAAAGCGAATATAAAAATGTTTCCATTATTTGCATTTCGATGTGACATGAATACAATATATCACAAAAAATAAGATATTAAAAATGAAAAAATATAAGCACCAACTTGTTTAAACAATTTTTTTGTCAAATTGTAGCGCAAATAAAATAGTATTTAATATATTATAAATGAACAAAAACTAGTAAATGTTATCTTTTCTCGTTTATCATGTTCTATTTTATGATTTAAAAGAATTTTTCTAATTCAATATTAATAAAAACTAATTCATTATCAGAAATAATCTCTTGTTCTTGTAAACAATGTAAAATCTATTACATCCAATTTCTTTCAGTTAAGATAATTAGACTACTGGTATGTATGCAAACTCTTTGCACAAAATTACCATTCAATATTCGACCGATTTTAAGTAACTGAAGAGAAAAAAGTAGTCAGCTAGACGGAGTATTTCATGCTCTGTCTCTCTCTATATACATATTCAGATTTCTTTTTGACTTAGATTGCAGCATTAAGAATACATATTTGGACGGATCTAAAACGTTGTCTGTGCACAATTGTAAACTAGCAGGTCTTTATATATGCATCTACTTATATTTCGAATGTCTTGTTGCTATTGAAGATAATCAAAACGAATTACCTAGTACCAAATTTAGTTTCTTTTATATATATGAGGATTAGACTTCTGCGTGACCACGATTTTTCAGTCACGTCACGTCACGGTCACGAGCTGCCTGGTCACGGTCACGGGGATTTCGGATTACTACCTTGATTTTTGTGCTACAAAATAAAGATTTAAATTCATTTCGTAGATTTCTTCTGTAATAAAACAAAGAAAACTCGTAGATCAATTAAAATCTTGTTTTTTTTAGAAAAATCAGATTTTTAATATTAAAATTTATCACCAATAAGTCACGATCACGAGCTATTCGGTCACGATCATGAGCTATTTGGTCACGGTCACGATCCCAGTCACGATAATTTTTCGAAAACTAGTCACGGTCACGGTCACGAGAGGCCGTGACCGTGACCATTTTGCAGAAGTCTAATGAGGATCGTCAGTCTAACCGGGTACCCCAACTAGTTTCTTACCAAGTAGGTTCTATAGTAAATCAAAACGTTATGAGTTTTTTTACCAGTTATAGTACTCGTATAATGCTGATGATCAATCAAGTCTAAAAAGTCTATACCTTGCTTGAAAACAAAATAATGATTACCTTCAAAACAATCTGTTCGTAAATAGCAAAAGATCTTCTGAACGCAATGATTATTTTGTTTTCAAGCAAGGTATTCAAATCTATCCAATTTAAAACAGTAAATAATCAACCCAGAAAAATGAACTTAAACATTGATAAATAGTCCAAAAAAAAACACGCTTAATTTTTTTTCTGCGAGAAGATATTAGTTTCTCTTGAATGAAAGTTAAAAATATTTTCCTCATATAATAGAGAAATTGTTCAAAACTTTTTTATTTATGATATACAATTATATTTTGACACGTTGATATTTGAAGTTTTAATCTCGAGAGATTGCAATGAATAATTAAACGAAATGAAAATAACATATAATTTGATTTGAGTATTTGTCTTATTTTCATATACATCTTATGGCAAAATATATCTTGTAATTCAACAGGTCTCGCTACCGACATATATAGTACGTGGTCTGGTGATATAAAGCAATGGGAGAAATGACAATCAATATCGAATGCACTACGTGTGGCAACACCTAAGATGGGACTGTTTTTTGAAAGCTCATATTTACAGCATATGAAGTATATCACTAATAAAGATTATTTATGAAGTCAAATTCTTCTGACCTACTATAACCATGGAACTAAACTAAAATCAAGGAATTGTTTTACCGATATCTTTCATTTCTATTTGTTCTCACAGAAAATATGGTTGTACTATTATCAAATTCTGCGTGTAGTATAGCGACATCATTTGTGTGGGACTAAACTTTCGTGAAAACAAAATATATAGGTAAATATACCATTTGTTTCTATACGTTTTTATCTAATTTTTGTTTTCTGATCTTCTATTCGAAGTAAGTGCATAAGTGGATACAAATTTCGACAATGATTTGATGATTCATGCATATGTGTCAATAGACAATTAAGTCAATAAAAATGTATGGATATATGAGAATAAAAAATGGACAGTAATTCTATTGGTTAAAACCATGAAGGACCGGTGTCCACAATTGGTTAACAATAAACAAATCATTTGTCTTTATACTATATTCTGATTGGTTTAAATAAAGACTACATTGATTCACATTATCTTTCATCACACTTCTAATGTTTTTTTAAGAATATTTATTACGAAAATGGCAACAAATAAAATAACCGAAGCTAAATCACCTGTTGAGAAAACCAAGGAACTTGCTGAAACATTAACGTATGCAAAACTAGACAAAAAAAACTTTTGAATTTTTTAACTTTTGTTTTGTTTTTTTATAGTGAATTTGAATTGAGTAATGGTGTGATTAGTGCAGATAATCAAAATGAAGAAGTGTCAGCAGTTGATGTAAAGTTTTTTATTTCAACAAGAAAGAAAAACAATTTTCGAGATTTTATTTATTTTAATAGAAATTTAAACAACGTCTTGATCGTTTTGGGAAAATAGCACCTGAAGCAAAAAAAATTTCTCGTGCATTACGTTTTGGTACATCGCACGTATGTTAATAAAAAAAACAATAAAGATCCGTTGTTTTATTTTGTTTTTGTGTTAATCTTAAGGAAGCAATTGAGGGTACAGCTAAAAAACGACGTTTAGAAAGATTTGGAGCTGTTCCTCATTCTGCAGTATGAATTTGAAGATTTTATTTTGTTAAAATAATTTATTTTTGTTTGATATAGGAAGATGAACAACAAAAAAAACGTCTACGAGCTGATCGTTTTCATTTAGTTAATTCAACATCGACAACAGATGAAGAAACAAAGAAAAAACGTATTGGTCGTTTTGGTGTTGTTACACCATCTACAGTAAGAAATCATTTGAATGACATTGAATTTTATCACATAGAATGCTTTTTTGCTGATTATTAATTGTCTCGACACATTAGATGATCGATGATGAAAGCAAAGAAATATAACTCCTTATATCTTTGTGTGATAATAATAATCTAAATGAATTACGACTTACTTATTTTTACAGTTGATTACTCGAAGTTAAAAACTATGAATTCTAAATCGAAAAGTTCGTTTGATTTGATTTTAACGATTTAGGTGCGGTTAATAGTTTTTTCTTATGTGTTAAATAGAATTGAAGTCAATATAGAAATACCTTAAATAGATCAGTTTAAAATCTTTTATAACTTGAGAAGGTCACAGGGTAGGTTTTTTTACACTCTGTAGGACATTGTCACTTAGTCATCTTGTTATACTAGGCAAAGTACCTTCCTGCATCTAAGCTACAAGACTATCTTTCCATTACATGTTTGATAATGATAAAAGCTTATCGGTGTATAAGGTATGATATCAAATATCATAGACATACTATTTAAACAAAAACAATTTAAAATACAATCATGTTGATAAATCATATCTCATGTTTTTCACCAGGAAACAAAAAATACTTGACATTCATAGGGTGAATAAAGCAAACTTAAAGATACAGGATTTTAAATGTAATCAATATAAACAGCTGGATCACGAGAAAGAGTAAGTTGTTTTTTTGTTGTTGAATATATCGTAAGAATGTATAAATAATATGGTCGCCTTTGAGTAAATAACAATCTAGTTGATGAGTGATAGTATAGTGTAGAATGATTTGATTTTTGAAGTGTTCGTTCTTGAGGTATCAAAAATTTACTGGATTTTTCAACAGGAAGGTATGGTCTTTCCCTAATCGAGTTTTGACTACAAACTTAGTACGAACAAAATTCTTAATAAGATTAGTTCATTGGGCAAATTGTATCTTTTCTAGTATCTTCTATTCTGAAATATTCGAAATTTTCTCATGTGTAAAAATAAATTTCCATTTCCAGAAAGGAAATACCAGAAAAATTAAAGCTTGTATAATAAACTAATCTCATTAAGGACATAATTCGTACCAAGTTTGAAGTCGAAGCTTGGAAATGGATTTTTCATGTAACCTGAAAGAAGACACAGTTTTTTGTTGAAAAGTCCAGTTAAATTTCAATATCTCGAGAATAAAGACTCGGAAAACAAAACCATTCTCTACACTTTTCTGTCATTCATAAAATAAATGGCATCTCGTTCGAAAAGCAACTAGACATCTGAAGAGGTTCGCTCGTAAACTATATTAATCTTTCCATCGACGAACTAGTTGCCGTTATGACATTTACTCTTCTGACTATTCTTAATAATAATGTAAAATTACGGCAAGTTTCACTCCTAACTCAAAATATTATAGGATATTATTCTTGAGATCTTGTATTCTCGGACGCTCACCAGCGTCAATCCCAATTTCATCTCTGTTCAGAATTCTTCTCTTTCAAACAACCGAGTTTGTAATTTTTGAAATAATATTTTCAAATATTCTATACTTTAGACTAATAATAAAGCTGCTCAAAAATCTGCATCAACCACTTCAGATTTATCTGATGCTATTAAAAAAAGAACTGAACGTTTTGGTGATATATCTCAGGTAGCCAAAACAAATACATTGAATGTAAGAATGTAATTTTTTTTCTATGATTCAATTCAAAAAATTTTATTATTTAGGAACAAAAACTTAAACGCACGGAACGATTCAAACCACTCACAAGTGCTTAATATAAACACTTATAATATCTTGACATTTTCTTTTCTTGTTTTTACAATTGTCTTTTTTCTTGTTCATAAACACAGAAACACAATTTATATGTGTAGAAAATATATACATGAGATAGAAACAATTGTTTATATTTAGACAATGACATCTATTATTCGACCACGTCTATTCATAACTTTTCAAATACCTATACAGTTTATTCGTTCACTTGAACGAATATTTAATCTTGATTATCAAGATATTTCAACACCTCTATCTCAAGAAGAAATTTTATCTCGTATTCGTGCTCATCCACCTGATGCAATTCTTTTTGCAGGAACAACAAAAATTGGTAAAGAAGTATTATCGATAGCAGGTGATAAACTCAAAATGTTAGCTACATGTTCAGTTGGATTTAATCATATTGATATAAAAGAATGTGAAAAAAGAGGCATACCTATCGGTTATACACCAGGTAGAATATAATACTAATCATTTAGAATCGATTGTTAAATTCGATTTTGAAATTTTTAGGTGTATTAACAGATGCAACAGCTGATTTAGCTATTACATTATTACTAGCAACATCAAGACGAATAGCTGAAGCCATGCGAGCAGTTCGTGTAAGACATCATAATAAGAATGATTTACTTTTTATTAATTTTCTATTCATATATGACTTTGAAATAGAATGGTGAATGGGGTAAATCATCTGATATAATGTGGATGTGTGGTAAACCTTTAATTAATTCAACAATTGGTATTGTTGGTTTAGGTCGTATTGGTTTAGCTACTGCACGTCGTTTACAAACATTTTCTATTCAACGTGTACTTTATAGTGGTACACGTGAAAAATATTTTGATTCTGATAATGATAAAAAATTATTTAAATTTGTATCATTTGAAGAATTATTACATGAATCTGATTTTATTATTGTTGCATGTGCATTAAATGAAAAAACAACAAATATGTTTAATAAAAAAGCATTTGAACAAATGAAAAATGATGCAATTTTAATTAATATTGCACGAGGAGGTATTATTGATCAAGATGCACTTTATGATGCATTAAAAAATGGTCAAATTAGAGCAGCAGGTAAACAATCATTGTAATAATAAAGAATAATCGAAAATTTTCGACGTATGTCAGTAAATCGATGATATCTATGATAAACTTATATATGTTTAATTGATCGAAATATGCAAGTTTTTAGAGAAAGATAATTCGAAATGTATAAAAGTAGTACAATATCATAGTCATTTTACTAATCTTGAGTTTAACCTCTTTGAAATATTGTTAATCCTTTTGTACAATGAAATTTTCTCATATATCAATACTTTATTGTCTGACATATTCATATTCACTTAAATCTGGTCGAATGATACTCTAGAACATGAATCCGCAGATGTCTATAGTTAAGCATCGAGCAGCATAATTTTTTTTTTTTTTTTTTTTTTGTGCAAGACTTGCAAAACCGATACTATCATCTGTTTCGAATGATCGATAGTCAAGTACCGCGAATTCAACACAACAAAATTTTATTTTCTGCTTACACTCGATCTGAAATAGCTGATTCGATTTTTTTTTATTTTGACAACTATGAATATGCTGAGGTAGTGAATTAGTATCAGAAGATGATTTATAAATAAGTAAATTTTCATATTGATTGCATAGAACATATTCTTGCTTGATCTAATTTACATAAATATGACGAAGAATATTCTATAAAGCTAAAGATTTTTGTACTACTGTTAGTTTGATGATTTGCAATAAAGAATTCATTTTATCAATTAACTACTCAGTTTTATTTTTTCTAACGTATTGTTCTTTTCGACTAAGCGAAAACTTATAATTTATTAAGCAGCAAGTGATATGGGAAAGTGAACAACAAGAAATAACTGTACGTTGGTTTCTTTCTGAGAGTAACCAATAAATAGCTAATGCCTAGATCCTTCAACTGTTTATGTACACAGAAGTTGCTAGATATTGATGGAAAAAACTCGAATCTGGCCTCGACTGAGTCCGAATCCATAAAAATGTGTACTCGCAGCTCTCTATTGTCAATACAACAGTCTTTGACAATATGAAGTATTATAAAACTGCAATCATAATCAACTAAAATAATACGTCTGATGAAGAAAAATGCTGTGAGCAGCAAAATGAAAATAGAACAATTATAAAGTTTTTTCTCAAAAGCTGTAAAATGACCATAATATTGTGCTATATTTATGCATTTCGAAATATTTTTAAAAAAATGATATATTTCGATCAATTAAACATATATATGTTTGTCATAGATATCATCGATTTACTGACAATAGATCGAAATTTTTCAATCATTCTTTAGTTTAACAATTATAATTATCTATAGGTTTGGATGTTACTGTACCTGAACCATTACCTACAGATCATCGTCTTTTAACACTTGATAACTGTACGATATTCCCACATATTGGTAGTGCTGATGTACATGCACGTCATCAAATGGTACAAATAAGTGTGAATAATTTACTCAATTTTTTTAGTGGACAACCAATGGTTCATCAACTTAAAACAGACAATGCTTAATAATTCAAAACTTTTATTTAATTTTGCCAAATTTTTTTTTTTATATAAGAATAAATAGATGATTTATGATAGTCTTTTATAACAAAATTTTAATCTCTTAAGCATAAAAAAAACCAATATCATCAACTATGAACACCACCATCAATTCGAATAACATCACCATTAATAAAAGATCCATCTTGAGATGCAAGCATAGCTATAACACCAGCTACATCTTCCGTTTTACCAAATCGTCTATTGGGCATTTTTAAATTATCAAATAAAGGATTATTCATATCTAATGGTAATCGAACACTCTTATGCATTGGAGTATCAATACCACCCGGTGCTACAACATTAGCACGTACATCTTGAAGAAGATATTCTCTTGCGAGAGATTTTGTAAATGCAACAATAGCTCCTTTACTTGCTGCATATATTGACATAAAAGGATGACCATGTAAAGCGGCTGTTGAAGCTGTATTTATAATATTACCTTTTGTAGTTACCAAATGAGGAAGACAAGTGCGGCACATCAAAAATGTACCAATTAAATTTGTATCGAGAATTGAACGAAAGTCTTCTACTGATGTATCTACTATTGAACCTGTACGTAATATACCAGCTACATTAACAAGAACATCAAGACGACCTTGATGAGCAATATATTCATTAACTTTTTCGATGACTTTTTTTTCATCTGTGATAGACATAACAGCTATTGAAATACGTTCCGGATGGTGTGATGATTGCATTGTTTCTTTTAATCCAGCTTCATTAAGGTCAATAGCGAGAACGTAAGCACCTTCGTCGACAAGACGTAAAACAACAGCTCGTCCTATACCTGATCCAGCTCCGGTGACAATAGCTGTTTTATCATGGAATCGATTGGCAACGATCGTCGGCATATTCTAAAAATAAAAAAGACGATCAATAATTTCATCAATTTGTTATAAAGCAGATTAAATTGTATTTACCAATGTGTTGACTTGAACATTTGGTGTTTCACTCATAATTTAAGTACTATATAATGATGATTTGTTGATAGATGAAAGGTAACGTTTCGTATTCAATGTTTCTAAAATAACCAAAGGAAAATAGTCACCTATGAATGACGTGTGTTTTACTATTGCTCTCATTCTATTATTTATTTTGTGATCGTATGATGTATGGTAAAGTACATTTAAACGAATCAGCTTTTTTATTATTCTTTACTTTGTCATTCTAGTAGATATGTTGATGGTTACTTGCTATCGTGTTTCTAAGATAAAACTAACTTACTTATTGTCATTTAACATATTGTTTTCATTTGTTCGATTCTCATCTACTTCAATTTACTATATTGAAGATAAATCCAGACATAATCATCGAATGAGATGCATACTAGTGAATTTACTTTGAATACATATCGATGCCTGTATATCAATCAGTTCGCTGTTTCATCAATATAATTGTCGTGTTCTCTTTGTGTCGTAATATTGAGATACATTATTATTGATTAAAAACAATATTCAATTTCATATCATTTTCTTAATTTTAAAACCAACAATGATAAAAACACAAAGAACTATGTATTGTCTCGAGTTTTTGTATTGAGAAATGTGAATTGATTCTTATTGTTCCTTCTAATAAAACGACTTGTATGAAAATCTGTAAAGCACATATCTCTACAACATGTCTTAGATAGAGCAAACTATGAAGGTATGAGTGTGGATAAATAAAAGATCCTTCATCACCAATCTACAATAGAAGTTCGAGAGGATGGTCAGATGTTTTTTTTAGACCATTAGTTTATTATTGACAGTTACAGTAAGGCAGGGTTTTTAAATACTATCAGACGTACCACACTTCAAGGATTCCGAATAGGCAAAAACTATATATATTGAATATTAAATAAATGCACAAGAGATCAGTGAAAATGTTTGATTTATTTGTCTTTTTATTAAGGATAAGCACACTATAAATCACTACAACGTAAATCTGCTGTGATTAATTGAAATAAATTTAGTATTGTGTAAAGGTTAACAAATGTTATAACATGCATTTCTATATGAATAAAGCATCAGTTCGAAGCAAATTCAAGGATTTTTGACAACATTTTGTACATTATTCACTGATATAATAAAAAGACAATGTTATCGATACAGCCATCATTGAAGCTGCCACCAAAGCGATTGAATGTGGCATTAATCGTTGCAGAATATGCACCATTAAGCACTATTCCATTCACATCTCTATAGATCAGTAATGATTGCATCATTCGATCATTGGCTGTTACTAGTCCTATCCTGTAATTATTGCAGATTGGCTGATTGTCTTTAGTGAGAAAAGTTAAAGATATTTGAGCGTTATCCAGTTGTTCTTGCCAGGCTGATAGTTTAAATTTTACTTCTTCGTTATCAACAACAAGAGAATCAAGTTGTTCATTGATATTCACTGTTTGCCACATTAAACTGGTTGCAGATCTATGACCAACAAAATAACATTGACCACGATTATTAGAAAAGGAACGACTTCAATGAGAACTACTTTATTTGCTAGTGATTTTAGTTAGGCCCTAAAGATGACGGCGTCAACGTGCCATCTATACTATTATAGAATATTTGAAATACTGTTCCACTATAATCCCAATTTGTTGGAGGTGTGATAGCATCTGTTGTGCCACATGGACCAGTCTCAGCATCACCATTAATCAACAGATTTATATTAAACACTAAATGTACATAATATGATTATTATTATAGATCATCTAATTGTAACCAAATCAAAGTAACATTCAAGAAGTCTATCATTCAAACTTATAACTACTCTTGATAAAAATACATAGACAGTATTTCAATCAACTAAAGAAGAGAGAGACACGGTATTGACGAACAACATCTCAATGTAATTTAGGATATTTTAGATTTTATATTGATTTGAAATTTTAAAGCTCAGAAAAATAAGTAATGCTCATCGGCATATCGATTCATTTGCTTCTAGACTAAATTAGTAGGGTAATCAGAAATTCGACACTGGGGGAAGTGATCTCAGACACCGATGAAGATAACTTGTGATGAAAGGCAGCTGATGAGACGGCAATTGATTGGAGCTCACTATTCTTTAGCGATCCTTTGATTACCAAAACAGACAGAAGTCTTATGATTTTCTTTTAAAGTTGGGATTGAAAATCTATTCACATTCGAAAAATCACAGCGATCAAAAGTCAACGAAATTTAACAAAACCAGAAGATAAGAAGTTCTCAAATCTACGAAATAATATGAAACGTCGGTCAGTCATAAAATATAATGTTGAGAGAAGAAATTGAAAAAGCAAATTGTTGAACTTTAACATTTTTCAGATGAAGAAGTCATAAATGTTCAAATTTCTGTTACAAATTCCAAGAAAAAAAAGATGTTTCATTTTTATTTCTTCTAAAGGTCAAAAAAAGGGATTTTTCAAATTATGGTGTGCTCTAGTACTCTTCATGGACTATTCATCACACTATAAAACAATTCGAAGAGAACATATATAGAAGATTATATCTGTAGAAAAAGATGTGCAAGTTTTTGTGAAAACAGCTGTAAATAGATGTTTGTTATTTTAAATCAAATAGTATAGTGAAAAACGTTTGTATCTAACGGATGATCGAAAAGTTTCTGCACAAAATTGAAATTTATATTCCTCTTGTTCTACTTATGCTTTTTTCTGATTTTTTTTACACAAAAAATGAGGGGTCCACGAAAAATTAAATTTATCCCGTTTTACTTTTAGTCCCTTCAAGCTATCCCTTTAGTTCTATCAGTTCCTTTAGTGCTTTTAGTCCCCTTAGCACCCTTTGGCAGCCTCACTTCAACGATACTTGTACCCGCACCCACACTCGCACCTATATTCTAAAAGGTCTAAAGGAACTAAAGTGTAACGAATATGAAAATCTTACTAGTTTCTACAGTATAAAAGTAAAACGGGATAAATTTATTTTTTCGTGGACCTATGAAAGGATCTTGTCGATGGTATAATGGACCACATCGATGATATAAATAACCACATATTTGGTTATTTGTACCATGGATATGATCAATCGTGCCATCGTTCTGGGCACTTGTACTACATGTTGCAGACAGGGAAAGGTGAATATCCATTTGTAGACTATTACGTCAGTTTAGGAGGAAACGAATCGACTGTTGATGAGCGTTACTTGTAATTTAATAGGTTCATGGTGTGTGTATTTTGTGCAAAAAATTCAGAAACAAAGCATGGATAGAACAAGCGAAGTATGAATTTCAATGTTGTTCAGAAACTTCTCGATCACCCGTTATGTGAATGAGGAAACTCTGGACCGATGATGGTCAATGAATTTCTTTTTTTTTGCCAGTTTTACAATTACCGCTGCTTGGTGCTGAAGTATCTATCGAGCTGAATGTAGTGCTAAATGTTGTTGTTGATGTAGCAGCCATTCGACCTTATTAAATAGAATGAATATCAGCATGAATATAGTTATTGACAGTAATATGGCTGAAAATGGACATTGATGTTTACCTGTTCGAAGAAAAAAGATAAGTATAATAATGGCAATCATTATTAAGGTCACGTACACTACTAATTCCAAAATACGCTGAACTCTGTGCAAACAGCCGATTCAATTTTCAAATTGATTTTCAAAGGAAGGAAACATACTGAGATATTTGAACCATTTATGATGAATTTCGGAATTCACAAGTAATTATCGAACCGTGTAAAGCTGAATTGATGCGAATTTCAACTCAGGAAAATATATGTAAGGTGCGCGCAATGCAAAATTCGAGCAGAAAACAAATCTAGATGAACTATACATCAGTCGATAGAGTTTTTCGCGCTGGTTCAGAATATGTGTTTTTCAAATTTATAGACCTTACGTGAGCCCAGAAAAATGCAAAATACAAAGATTTTCAGAAAACCCAAAGAAGATGCTTTTTCACTATATATTCCACGATTAATCTATCTTAACTTAGACTTTTTTCAACGAAAGTATTTTATATAAATCGAGCACATAAAACTGTGGTATTCAAATGGGTTTGACGAGATTTCATCAATCCTGTGACATTTGGCTGGATTTCCAAGACCCACCTTGGACTTTATCGAGGACCTTACCTTGTAAATCTATCTCCTTTTTTTCTGTAAGAGCTAAAACAATTTTTTTTTCACCATTCGAACCGTTAGATAAATGAGAAAAAAGTTACATATGCTCAAGTTGTGGGTCCGTAGTGTTGCTGATAAAATGCAGGTTTTCTGAAAACCTAGTATTTGAAAATGGACTTAATTTTGTTTTTCAGTTAAAAACCGATCAAATTCGGAATTAAGGAGACTTTTCTAGATAAAAATGAATGTAGAATTCAATGCACACTATGCCACATATGAGTTGGATTTCTGGAGAATCTCCAGAAAACCATTGACCAAAAACCGGTTTTGACAATTTTTATAAGTACAGTTATGGTTATATTGCTTTATATTATGATTAAAAGTCGATGGAGATAAAACAACCGGTCATAACGGATTATTTTATAGTTTTGATTCCATCCTTGAGGGTGAGTTTTTCATTGAAAAGAGGTAGAAAGAAAAAAAAGCCGATCATCGTCAAAAGTTAAGGTATGTCGATAAATAAAGATTTGGATACCGAAACGAGTGGGATAATACGTTGACTATGTAGATTTTCAAATTTTATTAATAAAAAAAATCAAAAACAATATCTTATACGAAAAAATGAAGCAATTTAATGATCGAGATTAGAATTAGTTATTTTTCTGTGCGATGCAATATCGTATTTACATGATCCACTGAAGAAAAGTTGTAATACTTCACTATATGTTTTACCTTTACTATAAGCATTAAGAGTACGCCAAAATCGTCGAAAAAGCTTTTTTTGAAGATTTTTCTCAAGAAAATATTCTTTAGATTCAGGAATAAGTTGAAGCATCGTTGGAAAAGTTTGATCGCTTTTTTGTCGAATATAACGTTTCATTGAGCACCACAACCCTTCGATAGAATTTAATTCACAATGATACTTAGGATTAAAAATTATTTTCATTTGATGTTTTGCAGCAAGTTTTTGAAGTCGACTTATGATTTTAAATGCTGAATGATTAGACAAAAGTCGTTGAAGATCATCAAGTTTTATATTATTATCTACATCAAGTTTTAGCTCTTTCGCTAATACCAATAATCCTTTTGACTTTCCTTTATTTTCACCACTAGAGAAAAAACAAGGTAGCCGTTGGTTTTTGCCATCATCATCAATAAATTCTATTGAATCTCCTCTACATCTAGTCCCAATTCCTTTACTAAAATCATTCAAACTGAACTCTTTCGCAGAGTGTGTCCGAGCATTATCAACAATAATCTCGAAGTCGTGTTCTTTATATTCTGCCTTGAAAGGCAACAACTGAAACAGTCGTTCGAATTGATTTAGTATAGTTTCGTTGTCGAAGTACACGTCATATCCAAGATTGATACCAGCAGTTGCAGAATATCCAATGTATTTAATGCCAGTATCCGTTAACAAATTCGGATATACTTTAGATGCCTCTTGGAATTCAGATTCAGATAGAGAAAAAAATGGTCCAGATGGATGACAGATGAGAAAATCTGAAATCATATGACTTCGACCCTTTCCCTTACAGAAAAATGAAGTCTCCTCATCTATAAGACACCGTTTATATGACACATCGCCACTCTGAAATGTTGATTCGTCATGAAAGATCAGAATGCATGGTTTCTGAGTCGGTGTTTGCCATGTAGCCATGTCACTATCGTCGATTGTATAGTAGTTATCTTTTCGTTCAAGGAAATACGAAATAAATTGTTCTCTATGATCAACAACATCTGGTCTTTCATGGCCTTCAAAATAAGGCCGTTGATTGTTTCTGTCAAATTTTGCACCCCATCTTCTTAGGTCGAGTCTACAGCTCGTTTCTGAACGTATCAATGCATCATTAACTTTCGTCGTTTGACTAATATCGTAATATTTTTCATCAATAAACTTTGCCAAATTTGATACAGTAAAATCAGCCGATTTTCGAGCACATGCATCAGCAACAAAGCATTTCGCTTCAATTTCTAATTCAGGAAAAATGTCGTAGAAAGAATCAGTATTTTTTCCGCCACGACCATCGTTCATGAATACCTCGAAATCTCCAGATAAAAATGTTTCCGCCCATTTATGTGCTGTTTCACATCGATTCGCACCAATCCGTCGAAAAATATCATCAATAATTCGCCACTGATGGCCCAAATAACGAAGAATCATATATAACAATGTAGTAAGCTTTCTTGATCCCCATTCGTTTTTGCAGATGTCAAATAGATCTCCAATCATGGGTAAATCCAGTTTCCCAAGGAAATCATTTTCATTGCTAAAAGTTTTACCGATGTTTTCAAACATCTTTGGATTTATTTCACCACCAAAATCACCATGAGAAAACTCCTCTTTTGCATGACAAACCCGTTTTTCACTCCAACGGGCTGCTATAGCAGCTTGAGACTGTGCTCGTTTGAGACTTCTTGCCCGTTTCGGCATGTCAATAACACCCCAGACTGTAAAATTCACGTATTCAGGAAAGAGTAATTAGAAATTTTTTTGTTAGCTTAACACTGGTACCTGTTTGCGAACCACAGACAGATTACTGAGTAACTACAAATGTCGTAGATTGCTTGCTTTTCTGTCGACTTAAGAGACACAAGAATAAATTTTTATTGAAATGTGGTAGCTATCACATGACATCTGCGCACTGATACAAGAGTTTGCGGGAATGCATCTGAAAAACCGGTTTTTGGTCAATGGTTTTCTGGAGACTCTCCAGAGATCCAACTCATATGTGGCATAGTGTGCATTGAATTCTACATTCATTTTTACCTAGAAAAGTCTCCTTAACTCCGAATTTGATCGGTTTTTAACTGAAATACAAAATTAAGTCCATTTTCAAATACTAGGTCTTCAGAAAACCTGCATTTTCTCAGCAACACTACGGACCCGGAACTTGAGCATATGTAACTTTTTTCTCATTTATCTAACGGTTCGAATGGTGAAAAAAAAATTGTTTTAGCTCTTACAGAAAAAAAGGAGATAGATTTTTACAAGGTAAGGTCCTCGATAAAGTCCAAGGTGGGTCTTGGAAATCCAGCCAAATGTCACAGGATTGATGAAATTTCGTCAAACCCATTTGAATACCACAGTTTTATGTGCTCGATTTATATAAAATACTTTCGTTGAAAAAACTCTAAGTTAAGATAGATTAATCGTGGAATATATAGTGAAAAAGCATCTTCTTTGGGTTTTCTGAAAATCTTTGTATTTTGCATTTTTCTGGGCTCACGTAAGGTCTATAAACTTGAAAAACACATATTCTGAACCAGCGCGAAAACCTCTATCGACTGATGTATAGTTCATCTAGATTTGTTTTCTGCTCGAATTTTGCATTGCGCGCACCTTACTATACTGGACAAATTTTTTTGGACGATTTTGTTCTATGTATAACTTTTTCATAGAGTTATCTTTTCAGGCACAATTTGCGTTAAAATTGTAGGCAACATCTATATCATATCCATAAAAAATATGACCTCTAAATGCTGAGTTATAGTGAAACTGACCATAATAGCAATGTGGAATAGCTAGATTGTGGCGGACAAAATTTATTGAGCGATATTTCAAATTGAGTTACTTTTTTCCACAGATGTCTGAAAAGGGCTGAATCTATATCGATGGGAAAAGGTGAAGACGAGCTACGTTTTGACTACAAGTAACTTTTAAAATCAACTTCTATATGCAATAATCATAGTCATTTTGTGATAAATTTGACATACTGGTATGTGAACTCTTTATCTTTTTCCTATAGAGACTAAATTATTTTTTGAATATGTCATTCGAAAGAGCGTCAGATGCTCTATAATTCTGAAGACATTTTACACTTACAAGTAAACAACTTTTATATATTTTTCGGCGCCTTTTAGACAAATGTCGTCAAATATTGCGGTGTCTAAAGATTTACGTAAGTGAAGCTAGCGCCATATTTGAGTAAGAGTTTTCCATATTCGTCCAGGAATCTGTTTTAAGTACAACTCGACGAGCTCTATGAAATGGTATACTCAGATTTTCCATAGCTCAAAGTATGACTTTCCGATTTTCTGTAGGGTTCATATACCCATATATCAAATTTCTCACAAAATGACCATGATTATTGCATATAAAAGTTGATTTTAAAAGTTACTTGTAGTCAAAATGCAGCTCGCCTTCACCTCTTTCCATCGATATAGATTCAGCCCTTTTCAAACATTTGTGGAAAAAAAGTAACTCAATTTGAAATATCGTTCAATAAATTTTGTCCGCCACAATCTAACTACTCCACATTGTTATTATGGTCAGTTTCACTATAACTCAATATTTAGAGGTCATATTTTCTGTGGATATGATATAGATGTTGCCTACAATTTTAACGCAAACCGCGCCTGAAAAGCTAACTCTANTTTCATCTAGTCGGCAGATCACTTTCATGGGTTCTTTTGCATGTTTTTCAAATATGATTAGTTTTAAAAGGATTTCGTCTTATACATTATCAGAGAAAAAGACGTCCCAACTCCTCCTCTTTCGATTGACGAAAACCGCAGATCGCTAGCTATTGCGGTTGTCGAGTTATTGAGCTTACACCCACCCCTATTTAATTCTGGCGCCGACAATAGATTTACAGAAAATTTTCGACAGGAATTTTATAATGAATTATGGCACATAAGCATGGAGTGTGTATAGGATTATAAAAATACCATGTTCTCAAGACTGTGGTAGACATTGCCATGGTTTAATCTAATCTAGCACATTATCTATGAACTATTGGAAAGCGAATTTTCAGATGTTCATCTCTCGTATTAGGGGTTAAGATCTGTAGGCTGGAGTGGAGCATATTTTCGATCAGTAGTGCAAATAACTTGTTTCGTTTTATTTAAAGCAATAATAGTTCATTTATCTGCTGCTATTGGTCTCGTATTTTTTCTTCTACAACATCAATGTGCTTTACGTATTTGGCCAATATTTGCTATATGTAGTTGTGTACCATTAATCATTGAATATACGGCAGCTATTTATAAAATTGTTCGTCAACGTTTATAATAAACTTTAATAAAAAGAATTTTCTTTTGTTAGTTTGTGATTTTTCTTTTTCTAGTAATGAGTTTATTTGTAAATTGTATTGAGTTCAATAATAGAGAAAATATTTATCGAGACTCATGCGCGAAGCAGTATGAACTTATATTTTTGCTTTTTTGGTTTACTTTAGTTTCTGAAAAAGAAGAACAATTGTCCAATCAAAATTTATTTTCTGATTAGTTCAACTATAGTTCTTTTCTGTCTTTTATTTTGTGTTTAGAGAATCGATACCTTAGAAATGTTACGATGTTGATTAAATATATTTCTTCGAACTATTGTTCTATAAACTTTTTTAGATTTACATTTTGAAAGAAAAAAATATCAAAATAGATGACTTAAAAGACGAAAATATACCATTCAATAATTCATATGAAACATTTGACTGACGAACTTTTTTTTTTGCGAAAAGAAAAACGCATACGAGTAATTTTTTAAAAATATATTAGAGCAGCTAATTTGTATTATTATTGAGTACTCGCTGAATATTTAGATTCTCATTAGACTTTTGTTTATTGTGAGAGTAAACTACAACTTAAAATAAAAACACTAACTCTTTACGAAAATAGACAAAAAAATTCTACAACTTTATCTATTGTATATTTTCTTTTTTCTAATAAAATTTTTTATCATCTTTCATCTATACATTTTATATATACGTCTTAAGTTTAGTTTTTAAGTAATAGGGTTTCTTGAACAATCTTTTTGTTCATATACAACAGATATCATTGGAAAACTTATGAAATTATTAATAAACAAGTAAGCAAGACAGAATAGATTGAGTGAAGCAAAGTGTAATGCAAATATCGATCAATATAGAGAATATTACAATGATGTTAAAAGAAATCTGATTTTCATCAATCTTATATTTATTTGTTATTCCACTTTAAATTTCTCTTCAGTCATCGCATGTCAATAACGAAATTCACACCTTCCTGTCTAGCTATAAAATATTTTTTCTTGACTAGAATTCGATATCAAATTACAACCTGTTCTTATAAAAACATTAATGAAATTTTTCTTTTTTTTTTTCACTAGATGAGACAATTTTCATTTATGACCTTCTTTCTTTTTTTTATTCTATTTATGATATCCTTCATGTAAATTTAACAATAGAAAGATAAATTGAAGCATCATCAATATGCATATTTAACATTTTGTCTTTAGTTCAAAAAGAAGTTTTTATTACCCTATGATAACCTTGTTTTAGTATATAGAAATCATTAATTGTTAATCCTCATGGACAAGTAGATTGTATAAATTATCTTCACATTTTCGTATATAATCTCGTTGTCATATTGATTTACTACGTAGCATAGTTAAGTAATTTTTTTTTCTCCATACATTATGTTGTTGTTTTTTTTTCTTTCGTTTCATGTTTACAATAAAATATTATAAATGAAACCTTAGTTTGAAAAAAATAATATGTATGATGAAGACTCGTTTTTCAATGTTGTATTAACACATACACTGTGCTCTTATTCGTTATATTTCAATGACTATTAAAGAGTAAAACATCGTCTAACAACGACGTGATGTTGTCTCTTCTCTTCACCTTTGTTTGCTTGAGAGCATATAACAGAGCTTTTGTTGCTTTTAAGCTCATGTATATATATCTTCTCGTAGGGCGACGAGAAAAGTATATACATATTCACGTATTGGTTCGAAAAAAAGAGAGAACAATAAAAAAAAAAGGGTCATATTGAACATGAAGGTAACGGCGAGAAAAGAAGTAAGACCAAGAGTAAAGAAATTAGTCTCCTCCTTGTTGGCTTAATCCCACAACTAACAGTTTGAAACACGTAGAGAAATGAGAGTGAAGAGCAATTAGGATGACTCCGTTTTTTTTTAAATATATTGTTCGATTATGAAGCCTAGACTAATCCTTGAGGTAGGCTATCGAATCTTTCGTCTTTCTTCTATTTAATTATCTAATTGAACGCGTGCTTCGGTCATTTGATATCTTTCCATTTACTATTAATATAAATTTATTCTTTCTTTTCTTTTTGTTTTTTATTTATCGCCTTTATTTTTTTGTTTACATATTTTTCAGTTATTCATATTTTAGAGAAAAAAAATTCACTTCACATTTCTGTTTTTTTTTTTACGTCAAAATGTAGTTGTTCTTCGTTTTCTAGTGCTGTGTTGGCGTTAGTTAAAGTAAAAAAGAAAAATTACCAATAAGAAGGTAGTAGATGGATAGGTAGCACTTAAAGGTGGTGAACAACAGACATTCTATACGCATTCACATATATACTTATACATACACTCATATTAAGTGGTTCGAAATACACGGTAGTAAATCTTTTTTTAGTCTGCGCTTTTTTAACTATTCTGTCTGTTTACCGGAGGGTTTCGATTAAAATATTTGACATTCAGCAGAACATAAAGTCTCTTGTTATAATTTTAACAATCACAGAAGGAAAAGAAAAAAGACAGAAAATTTTTAATACTATTTTGAGATCTTAACAATCATGTCGCAACATATAAATGATGACAATGCATTTCTCAGTTATTTTTTGTCAAATGAATATATATATATATTGCGAAAGAAAGAGAGTAGTAGCATAAACGATTGGAATACGTTTATTTAGCAGTAAATGCTAAGCATTGTCAAAGGAATTGACGATGCATTATTTTGAAGAGAAAGAAACAAAACGTCAAACATTTTTTTTTCTTTCGTTGTCGTCCAGAAGTGATCAATATACATTTTCTTCCTTTCTCTTTCTTTTAGATGTATATATATATGTTTGATAGAGAGCAACAAATAATAAAATTATCCGTCGTTAGTATTTAAAACATTAAACGAATGAATATAATTTACTATTGATAAATCAATACAAGAATAAGAAGGCAAAATGTCGCGTGTCGCAAGTAACTATTCAGCACCGCGCTATAATAATAATACTGGACAATCAAAACCTCCAAGTAATAAAAATAGTATTGGTAATGGTAGTGGACATGGCATTACTGTACGTAGTGCAGCACCACCACCTATACAAAAAGAAACTGTACATGCTTGTCCAATATGTAATGGTGAATACAAAGATCCACGAGTATTACCATGTACTCATACATATTGTTTAAATTGTATTCGAGACAAATTAATGAATAATAATCGAGTTACTTGTCCAAAATGTCAACAACAAGTAAGTCTTATTGATATCTTTCGAATGAATGAGTTCTTTTTTAATTTTTATTTTATGCATATTAATGTTTTTTCTACCGAAAAAAAAAAAAACGTTTGTGATGACTATGAAGAAAAAAAAGACCTTCTTTTTTCAGACGTGCTAGATAAGGATACTTATAATTGTCCTCGAGCTTTTCGTAAGTAAGAATCAGCAAACATCAACTAGTAAAAGAAGAAAAAAAAATTGAAGTTACTTGTTTTCATTTGATTCTTTACTTTTTTTTCTTTTTATTGCAACATACATCTACCGAACAGGTATTACTTTCAAAATAAAGAATCACAAATATATACATATATTTTCTTTCTTTCTTGTATTTTTTATTACAACGACGCAGCCACAAAAAAAAAAGAAACAAAGCAAAGAATTTTTTTTTCTAGGTTGATGAAATCGATCTAAACGATTTACCACGTAATCTTATTTTAAGCCAAGAATGGCGTATGAATGTTCAACCTGTAACATCAATTCCAACACCTAAAAAACCCGTTACATATCAATCAATTATTTCAACACCAACACAAATGTCCAATCAACAAGATAAACGTAAACCAAGTATAGCAGAAAGTAATGGTCATGATTCATTAACAGGTGGAACAAAATCATATGGAATTACTTCACTTGTTAATGCATTTAGTAAATCATCAGGAGCTAGTGGAAAAACTAGTACACGATCATCTCGTTCATCAAGTAGATCTAATATACAACCAGTTGTCTCCAATTTAGTAAAAATTTATTCTGAAGCTACATCAACACAACCACTTGAAAAACCAAGAAGTGAAAGTGTTGCATCAACAGGAAAAAATGATGAATTAATAAAAATTTTTGAACAAGCAACACATCGTTCATCACAACAACAACAACAACAACGAACATCATCAGCATCCATTAGTAAACGACCATCACAAGCACGTGAAGAAGCTTATGAAGATATGACATGGGACACTCTTGTACATGGGTATGTATGTTTATTTAGAATGCCAACAAAATGATAGTTTCTTCTTTTTTGTTTTAAATAATTTATTTTAGAACTGTTCCAGTAGCTCCTCCATTTCCTGATCAATGGCAAAAAGCAACGGAAAATCTTCATTATCCACCACAAGCAATTGAACGACCAATATCAGCTGCAACAACATCTGATCGAAGTTCAACTGTAGATAATCTTCGTGATATAATTGCATCTATAAATCAACATTCGCATGATGGAACTCCTCCATCATTTCCACAAGGACAAATTCTATCTCCTCAATCGCATAGTCGTCCTTCAACTGCTTCTCGTTCACAAAATGATTTTGATGATGATGATGATGATGGTGACAATCAAATTCCTATACAACCACCAGTCTATGCTAGTATCCAACCATCAGTCTATGCTAGTATCCAACCACGACCACCAAGTCGTCATAGTAGTCGTGCTGATAGCGTTCTAAGTAATGCTACTAGTTCAACAATAAGACAGTCTCCAGCTCCACCAATAATAAATACTTATCAACAACGATTAAGTGTTGCATCAACTCCGCAACAAAAACAACAACAACAACAACAAGCTGATAAAATGTCTGATCGTAGTTCTTCAATAACTTCACCGTTAGGACGATCACCAGAACGATTTCCACTACAAACTATTCAAACATTTGATTTTGCTGGTGATGAAGCTCTTAAACCACGATCTCCATCAGTGACATCAATTCGATCATTAGCTTCTGAAGATATCAATGAACAAATACCTATCAATCAAGTAAATCATCTCTTTGTTTAACTTGTTCACAGACGTGACTCAGCACTGAAAGCAGGAGAGGTGGACATCGCATTTCTGAACTTTCTCTTCACAGAATTTAATAATTCTAAAGAGTGAAAGCAAACCTAATAAGTAAAATCTACTAGTCATTTCACAGTATAATGTGTTCCACTGTTTGTTGAACATCATAGAGATCTGCGGTTTTCGTCATTCAACAAAGAAAATTCCGGGTTATCGAACTATATCGAAATTCAGTTGTTATCTTGTTCTTGCCATCTACACAAGAGCGACATTCCTAACTTGTTCCATTCAAAAGTTAAAAAACTTTTTCTGACATCTGTGATTTCAGCTGATTGGCTTCTAATCACCCGAAAGCAAGTTAGGTAGAGATAATTCACCATGTTTAGTCAAATGTAGATATTTGTTTTTACGTTCGAAATGATCGATTGTGTTATCTCAATTTTTTCTGAAATTTCACAATCAACCTTCGTATAACGAAAGAGTTGATATTCTGGAAATATTGAGATAACAGAAACAGATTATATTGAGCCTAGAAATAAATATCATCATTGAACTCAACATGGTGAATTACCTCTACCTAGCTGCTTTTCTGGATGATTACAGATCAATAGGCTGAAATTGGAGATCTCAGGAAAAGTATTATAACTCTCGAAAAGAACAGGCTAAGTATATCAACTTTGTGTAGATTAAAAGAGAAGAATTTCTTTTACGGAGTAGTCCTATGAAATATCTAAATCGATAAGAAAATACTTTCAGAATATCGTTTTGAAAAATTTCTACCAAGAACTCATCTGATTGTTTAATTATTGATTAATTGGAGCTCGATGGCTTCGAGTCTTCTCTCTTGAATGCAGAAAAATTACAGGTCTCTACGATGTTCCTATCAAAAGTTACTCAAAAAAAAAACAAACAATACATTACATTATATATTGAAATAAATAGTACAGTTTAATAAAACAATTTTATTTTATCTAAATGTAGGCTAAATTATTATCAACGGAACGCTTTCAATCTGCTGTCAATATTCCACCTGTTGTTCAAACAAATAATTCATCACGTGCTCGTTCACAAATTAGTAGTGGTTTATCGACTCCAACAAATCGACCAGCATCAAGATCTATGGAACGTGATACACATTATCTTGTTCCAACTCTACCATCATCATCATCAACAACAATAGCTGTATCATCACGTGTTGATTTATTATTATCGGATCAAAAACGTTTAGAACGTGAAATTGATGAACAAATAAAACGTTTAAAATATGATTATGATGATATACGTAAACAAGTTCATCGTAAAGAATCTTCAATACATAATGAAGTTAAAAATATCGCTGCAAATCTTGATGATAATATAACAGAACATTATCATCAACAACAAAAAATTTATGCTGATTTAGCTACTGATACAAATACAATTGGAAATGAATTAGAACGTTTAAAATCTTTTACATATACAAATAATAATAAACAACAATTATGGGATAATCTTGAAAAAATTGAATTTAATATACGAACTATTCGTCGAACTGTTGAACAACAAAAACAATCACGTGATGCTTTAACATTTTCTGAAGGACATCGTGCTATAGCAGCTGATACAATTGGACAAGTAACTTATAATCAAATAGAATCTCATCGGCGTTTTAATTCTCCACCACTACTACCACCACTACTACCACCACCACTACCACCAGCTCCAGCATCATTTCAAATTGAACAAACTTCTACAAATATTGTACCATATAAATATATTAAAATTGATCATTTATCAGCATTGGAACCTGAAGCTATAGCTATGACAGAAAATAATAAAAAAATTTTATTAGGTATATGTAATAAATTATTTATACTTAATGAATATGGTGATACACTTAAAACAATTCTATTAGCACCAAGCATACGTGGTATAACAATATCAAAAAAATATCAATCACAAAATATTGCTTACGTATCACATGATGAATCAATAAGTATGATTGATATTGATAGTGGACAAACATTAGATTGTGTTAAAGGTATTAAAAGTTTCAAATTTTAGGTTTAATTTAAGATTCTTGTTTTATTTTAGAAACAGATTCAACTGGTCAATCAGGTATATTTTTACCATTAGGTATTGATACGGATAATATACGTGGAGATGTTTATGTATGTGATTATCGAAATTCATGTGTACTTAAATTTGATGATAAACTTGAATTTATTAAACAATGGAAAATTTATAATCATTCCGATCAATATGATGAAGGTATTTGTGATTATTGACTTTTTTTTTTTATTTTAATTATTAAAATATTCAATTAATTATTTTAGCTCGACCAAAATTAATTTCTGTTTATGGACAAAAATTATATATGATTGTTGAACATTCATGTAAACCTTTTTATAATCAGGGTAAATATCTTAAGCAACAGAAAAACTTCTCAAATAAAAAAACATACCAATCGAAAACTCTCTAATACTATGGTTTCAAGAAGAATATTAAATTTTATTAAAAAAAAAAAGAAATCTAAATCCTTCATATGATGAGAAATTTGATATTGTGACAAAATCAATATCTACAGATGCTAGCGATATAGTGGTATTAGAGGTATAGTGATATTAGTATGGTGACACAGTAGTATAGTGCTATACAGCTTAGACCATTATACCGTTCGTACCTAGTGTTTTATTCAGGATTTTTACTCCCTGGTGTTGGAGAGGAGAGGAGACCAGCTCCTATCTTCGGAGAAGCCTGCTACTGTACTCCACGCGACATTAACCTCGGACTCGGGAGGGACGAATTCTATTATGGGGAGAGCGCCGCCCACCTCTGGGCATCCCATGGATAAAACATTGTTTGTACTGCTATGCCTTTACATCACTCGTACTACTTATATCTTTCATGGGTTTTTTGCGGGCTCTTTTTTCCGAACTTTTTACTAAAATTAATTTTCTCAGGAATGTGAATGATTGCGATAATTTAACAATAAGAAATGTTTCTATTTTAGGTATTGCTTATACATTTTCACTTCATATATGTGATGCTAATTCTGGTAATATAATAAAAATAATTGATGCTGATTTATTAGCAACTCAACGTCTTCGTTGGCCATGTTCTGTTCAAGCAATAAGTAATGAAAAATGTTATATATTAGATACGATGACATCAGGCAAATATTTTAATGGTCAATGGCAAAAACATTGGTCACGTGTACTTGAAATTGAACAAGATGGTCATAATGTTGTAACAGAATTATTTCAATTAGATAGTGAAGCAGCAACAATGGCAATGACTAAACAGATTATGATTATTGCTGCCAATGGTGACATACTTTTTGTTGATTTAGGTTTTCTGTCTAAAAAACAATCACAACAAATTAGTTATGATCGTAATTATCAAAATTTACCGTGAACTTGACCTTTTTTTTGGTTTTTGGACAGTTACATCTTTTTTTATTTCTTTCAAAGCAGACAATTTTTGGCTAATTATTAATTTTAATTTCTTTTCTTTTGATTTGAATAATAATTGCTTGTTTTCACTTGTTCTAATAAACAAATTTGTTTCAATTTAGGCAGCCGACATACAAGAGAGTCTGAATCTCTAGTTTTCCTCTTCCTTGGCTAGTGTCTTGTATTTTATTTCATTTTACTTTGTCCTTGTGCCGTATATTCTTTATTTGTTTTTTTTTTATTTGCTTTTTTTCAATGTTTTTGCTCTCATAATGAAAATAAAATGTTCTTTCTCGTATTTTTATTTCTCAATTAAATTCGTAAAACAAGTTCTAGTAGATATATTTGTTTTGCAGATGCTTACAGCAAACGGAATATTTGCACGTTTTACTGCCATGTCGGCACATCTTTCTATACTCATTATGATATTCAAGGAACGAGTAAGTGTGTCTATTGTGTTAGCCTAGTTCAATGACGAAGAAATTATTTTTAGTTTCTTCCTTGTATAATATTTGATTCTGAGACTTCCAGAAAACAATATCAAGATACAGAAAGTTTATCCAAAAGTTTCTGATCAATTTATTCAACTATCACTGAGTTATGGGTCTTGGATGGCAATAATTTGTTTTTATTTTTTGCACATTGATGACAATAGTAAAATGACCAGAATTCTTAAAGAACTAAACGAATCTTCACGAAATTAATACGATAGATAGCTGGAACATAGAGCTACATAATGATAGGTCGATCGACTTACAACGTTGTACTGAAGTTCAAAGTAAAAATGGATACCATTCATCATATCTCAGCATCTGTTCAAGCAATTGACATACGAGTAGTTCCAGTGACCTATACTTATGTTGGAGTATAGGAACACAAGTTTTCATACTTCAATCTTCTATAATGTCTGAGAACTACAAAAGATGAAAGAATTGGATGCTAATAGAATAAAAATAGACAGAAAATATTAACCAGAAAAAAATAAAAGTAAAGAAGTTAACTTTTTTTAAATATAACATTATATGACCACCTTTCTAAAAAAGTGTAGTTGTGACAATGAAGACGAAATCCGCACTCATAGCTCACACCCATATCTTGAGACGTATTCCCGGATTCCGTGAATTTTGAACTCATAGAACTTTCAAAAGTGTAACTTCACTCACATGACCGACAGAATTGAAGAAAGTCTCGGAACCCAAACAAGTTTAACAACTGAACCAAACTTAACACTACAAATGAAATTGATATCGTCAGCACTTTGCTTACAAACAAATTTTAAATGACAGCACTGATGTCTTACACCGAGAAATAACATGAAAGATGACAAATACGTGTATGGCTGCAGGTGTACAGAGAACCGAAACTCAGATACACACTCACATCCACATCTTTCTGAGTGTTCTGGAAGTTTAGAACTCATGGAATCTGGCGAGTACTGAGATTTAAGAGGCAAAAATTTTGTCTACGGTGTACATACAAATCACTATAGTCGTTTTGTAATATGTTGTTTAGATATGAAATTGATGCTCACTAGTTTCGTGTAGATATTTTAAGTAGATTTTTTGTGATCTTAGTGCTGTTTTGTCTAAAAAAAACCTAGAGTTTCGATTTAGAGATACATGCTTTACATTTTTAATAAATCGTCAATTTAAAATTTCTTAAGAGTCAATATGTTGATTTTTGTGGTATTCCAAATGATGGACAACGCAAACTGACTGATGATCGGTAAGATCTTAATTATAGTCTTTCATTCTGTTGAATATTTTATGTATAAGATTTATTATTGCGTTATCTTTTTCAATTGTATTACTTATTATTGAACTAATTATATTTTCACTTGGACCAAGTTTACTTCGAAATAAAGTTACATTTGCAAGTATGTAATTCTATGATATCAATATTCTATTAATCATTGTCTATGTTGTTTTATCATTGATAGCTACATTACTTCATTCAACTGGTGCCATTTCACTTTCTTTGATGGTTTTTACACGTTGGTGTAGTGTTTCGTTTTGGCCTGTCTTTGCTATATGTAGTATAATACCATTTTTCATTGAAATTATCAATGCAATTGGATATAATATATCTAATTAATACTAAAACTATTATGATATAACAGTGTGAGCTTCTTTTGTGTGTATGTGTGTTGTTTTGAAATGTGAATAAAGAAAAACACTAAAGTCTTAATTTGATTTACTGAATAGAACAAAAAAGTAATTTCAATCTAACACAGATTATTTTTATTCGTATTCTAAATATTTATGATTGTATTACTTGAGATTTTAGATTGTTCGATGTACTTCAAATATTTTTTATTTGAACATAAATATAAATTCGTTTTTTAAGAGACTTTCATTATATCGTTGGGTCAGATTGTATTTTTTTTTAATTCAATTAACTTGCTGATTTAATCGAGAATATTTGATCAACAAAGACATTAGAACAATCTGACCTTTTTTTTTTTTTATAAGAAAAAAAATTCAATTGCTTTCATTATTTAATCATTACAATAATATTTTATCATAATCATCTATTGACATAATTTCTTTTTTTTTAATGAATGTCGATGATAGATATTATGTAACCGAATTATTATTTCATATTGAATGAATTGAGAATATATTTTAATATCGATTTTTATTTCTTTGTTCTTATTCTGTGTTTCATGTTCGTATATTTCATGTACACGAAACAACAATCATTCTTCTATTAGACATCATAACACATACGAGATAATTATATCTTTACATATCTTTATCGATTAACACATCTATCTGTTGTGATGAAGAAACAGAATACGAATAAGTATCAATGATATGATAGTATACTTCGAAAGACAATGGAGAAAAAAAGAAATACTACATGTAGATTATTAAAGCCCAGCTAAAAAACGAAAGGGCAAAAGAAAAAGAACAGAAGCCTAAAGAAAGAACATCTCATATAGTACAATAACGATGACGATGAAGAAGAAGAACAAGGAGAAAAATGGTTCTTCTTACTTTTCTATCCCTTTCGTCTTTTCTTTTTCGTTGTGTGAGTGAGCGTGTGTGCGTGTGTGTAGAGCGCCAACATCAACAAAGATTTTCACCTTGAACATACATCCATTGTCATCATTTGCATATACATTGAGGTAAGCACAACAAATGTTCATAGATCTTTCATGTCTGTATCATCTTTCAATCAATCTTAGATTAGATTATTATATTAATAATTTCAAGAATCATTGTCCTAGAAAGTACATTTATTTAATCCAAACATTATCTTTCACTTTCAAAAGGTCAATATCAAAAACGACCTCTATTAATTTTTCATTCCGATTCGCTGGCTGACCATATATACATATATATATATATACAAAAATAAAAAACGATCACATTTATTTGAATGAATCGTTTTATATTCATTCATCTTGTCTCCTCCTCCTCAGGTCATCAGTAAAGTAACAAAAAAGAAAAAACTGTTCATTTTCTTTGGTTTTTTTTTTGTTCAAACCTTCTCATATTTGTTTGAATATATCACAAAACGGCAATCGAATTTCTTTTCAATGTTTATTAACAGTAAATTTACAGGTAAGCATACTTAAAAGAAAAGAAGAATTATTATCAAATATTGAATGACCATACAAATTTTTCTCTCCTTTTTTTCTGCTGTATTATATGAATGATCGATTAGTTTGTTCTGTAGTACAAAGAGTCATGAGAATATTGTCAGATGTATGAACGATTATTCATTTATTCTATTTTTTTCTACTAAAGTACATGCCAAAATCAAACTCGAATAAGTATAGATCAGCGACAGCTGCATCGATGATCGAAGAAATTAAAGTTGTTGTTGTTGGTAAGTTATGCATAAAACATAGTATAATTTGTCATCAATCTTAGATTATATTCTTATAGGTGATGGTTATACAGGCAAAGTAAGGCAAGATATTAATCAATTAATATGAACACGAAGAAGATTTCTTTTAGACAACATTATGTATTGTTTATAAAGATGGAGAATATCCACAAGATCCTTATGTACCAACTATATTTGAGAATTATGCAGGTCAATAATAAATAAGAGAAAATTTTCATATATTTTTCAATTATTTAAATATTCTAGCAACAGTGACGTTAAACAATCGTAAATATATTCTCAATCTATTTGACAGTGCTGGACAAGTAAACAAGAAAAAAACAAAATCTTTGTATTCTCTATTAAAAATATTTATTCTTAGGAAGAATATGATCAACTTCGTATAATGGCATATCCAAATACTGATGTTTTTATTCTTTGTTTTTCAGTTGTTGATCCAGATAGTTATTCTAATATATTGAGTAAATGGATTCCTGAACTTAATCGTAATTATTGATTGTTTAATTATTTTGTTTCGAAATGTTATTAATGAAATTTTTTTTTTTCGTTTAGGTTATGCACCTCGTGTACCGATAATTCTTGTTGGAACAAAACTTGATTTACGTAATGATCCATCAACAGTCGATCAATTAGCAGAAAAAAATCAACGACCAATAAGTCAATCTCAAGGAGAATATTTAGCACATGTTTGTTCAGCTAAAGTCTATTCAGAATGTTCATCAATGCTTAATTTTAATGTAAGAAATGTATTTGAACAAGCAATAGAAATTCATAATTCTTATGAAGAACGATATCGTCATAGTTTAAGTAATGGACGACGTATTTTATCTGATAAACTTCATTCATGTTCATGGTTTAGTACATTATTTTGTTGTACAACAGATTCAAAAAAATCACATCGAAAAAATAATCATGATTGTTATACAGTGTAAATTAAGATTTGTATTAATATGTGCAATGGGGCACAGTTTAACTGTGATGATTAAATGTTTATATATTGTTCCATTTTTTTTTGTCTGTTTTCTTAGATCTATTTAAAGTGAAATGAATTGTACTTTTTCGTCTTGTTTTCGATATACATATATATATATATATATAAGTCTTGAAAATTCATTCTTCAATAAAGAAATGTTTTTATATAGAAAAATGGTTTCAAAAATGATCAAACATATTTGTTTTAACATAGTTAATTTTAATCAATTGCATCATTACTAACGATAAATTGAATGTTGAACTCGTTTTTTTTAATTTCTCTCCATTTTGTGACATTCGATGATTTTGTTTAAAATACATTTTCTACATGAATCATCGACATTGATTTATAAAATGATTAGTTGATATTTACATAGTTGAAGTTCATTTGTCTTATTCTTGAAATCTTCGATAATTTATTTCAAATTTTAAATTATTATTTGCACTAAAACTAATAGGAGAGGACGACAAACATGTTTGAAAAATGTCATGGTAACTATTTATTTTTGATCATTCGACAGAGTGAAAGAGTCGTTTGATCGCAGAATATAAAGTTAATTTTATAGATCAATGCAAAAATTACAAAACATGTTTATATGAAATATTGGAAGAGAATTTTCTAATCAATTATAAAATAATTATTTCTTATCTGACATTCAATATGTTGCTTTTTTATAATGTGAAAAATACGTAGAGACTCGCTCTTCACACAAAGTTCCAATTTGACGTTCTAATCTTGAGATAAACTATGTGTTTTTTTTTGTATCCCCCAGAATATTACATATCTTCAATTTTAAATAATTCTCAAGTAGAGTTCGTTAATGTCCGTCTGCAACATGTTATAAATTAATATTTATACAAATGATTGACAGGTTTTTGATAGCTGACATGAAACATTGATTGTATCAGTACAAGTAGTAAATCAATTGATGTAAGAAAAACGACAACATATGTTGGTCATTTCTAGTAGTTATATACAACATACAGAATCATAGGAAGCTTCAAATATCATTACAATCAAATACTATTCTGCTAGCGTTCTAATCTATGAAATGCATTAATTATATTTCTTTTTCATTCCATGTTGCTATGGAAGTGAAGCGCAGGGAAAAGCAGGAAAACCTCAATTTAAAACTTACAATCACTATTTTCCTTCGAAAAATATGTGTGAATTTTAGTAGAGTCCAGCAAATCGGTCGTAATTTTGTAGAGAAGGCCTATGATCTCGAATTCTTATGATAAAACTTCAAAGAAGATGCTGATTTTAGGGGCTTCAACCATAGCATTGTCGTTATCGGTATTTAGCTCGGTACTGACGGTGCCTCAGTTTTTTCGTCTATTGATATACCAAGTTGCATAGCGAGCGATAGTTTACATAATTATCATTTAAAGTATTTCAAAACATTCACTGTTTTCCTATTGCTTATGATCATCTCGTGAACTAATTCAATCAACCTCGGCACGAAATATTTCATGAGATAAATTCCCATTACACCAACTTCGCATTTTTCTTTAACTATATCATTGTAGTTAATGTTCAATCATCGGCTTTATCAGGAAATATCTTATAAATATCTCCTAAAAATTCAGTTAGAGATGAAAGTGAGGAGATGAGTTCGGAATGCTCTTTATCTGACGAATTTTTACCAATAGAGAAAGATCCCAATCTGAATTGAGCCCTTTCACGACATCATTCTCAACTTAATCATTAATCTATATGAGCCAACGATGAAACCAGTCTGAATTTTTCACTATCGGTCGTCGATAGACCTTTCTATATAGAATTTATAGCGACACTGAACTGAAGAGTTGTCGTATTATTCCATTTATGGATAGCGATATTTGACATAGTTAACTTGCAACAAACTTTCATCACACATTCTCTTTCAGATAGTAAGAGCAAAAAAGAAATTAATCGAATATATCAGTAACAGCCGGTACCAATTCCATCTTTAATATGAACCCTATTAACTGAACGAAGTTCATTTGACATAATTCTCTGATATATATATATCTATATATAAAACAAAATGTTTTATTTATATCTATTTTTAAGTCTTTAATCAGAAAAAAAAGTGTTCAAGCTTCTTGATGTGTTTTAGTATTTGTTGTTGGTATTGGTATTGACAGTCGATTTTTTGCTTTTAATTGTGTATGCATTAATGCATGAACACGATCGGTTGTTTCTTGAAATTTTGTTGAATCATGAAGAAATTGATGTAATGTTCGTGTTGGTTCTTGATGAATTAAACTCATTAAATCAGTTGGTTTAACACTTGTACGTCGCCATTCATGTAATTCTGCACGAACTTTTTCTGCTGCATTATTTGTTGTTGATGATGATGCACGATATTCATCTCCTTCTCTGTTTTGTTCAAGATTAGTATAACATTCAATAAGACTTTCCAAAACCATATTTATCCAACGAAATGATTGAGATTTTGTATCTGTCGAATAAAAAAAAATCGTATTATTAAAACTTATTCAATGAAAACTTTTTACCTAATAATGATGAAATACTTTGAAAAAGTGTTAAAGCTTGTGCATAATTTCCTTGTTGCTTAAAAATTAAACCCAAACTTGCTTTTGTTACAAGAAAATGAAAACTATTTGGTGGTAAACAAAGTTTATATATTTGTAAACATATATTTAATTGTTGTTCAGCTTCATTATACCTACAAGAAAAGAAGTAAACAAACTTATGAAGAAAAGAAAACTTTGAAATTCTTTTTTTTTTTGGTATCTTTTTTACATTCTTTTGCTAAGATATGTTGCTGATCGAAGTCGATGAACTTGTGCAACTTTAAAACTCATCGTTCCAAATATATCTTTTGCAATAGAAAGACAATCATCAAGTAATTCCATAGCATCATTAAAATAACTATCTTTATTTTCAGTTTGATCAGATGATGCTCGTGCTTGTAATGCATGAGCAAGACTCATTTTAAATGGAAATAAACGAACACCATCTTCAACACCAAACCAATCTTGTGCAATACGATGAGCTTCATTAGCATGATGTAGATAAGCTATTTGTGGTGAATCAATAGATTTGTTTTCAGATGAATTTTCTTCAACATGACGACGAGAATAAGTTGTTGAAGCAAGAGTTATTAAACTTTTTGATAAACCTCGATGAGAATGAGCAACTGCTAATGATTCATAACCATAAACAGTTCGAGCTCGATCAAATGTATACTAAAATTTCGATTTTAAATTAATTCTAGTATAAAATTTTCTTAAAAGAAATATAATTGAGTCTATAATTTACCTGTGCTAATTCAACAGTACTTGCATCTTGAATAAATTCATTTGAATATTGTACAAGTTGTTGAAGTGCATAAACATATTTTGGACTATTACGACCACAATATTTTCTATGATGAAAATCAAAATTTTATTATATTTAACTATGTGTAAGATGTCAACAATTCGAAATTTCAGCAAAACTTTTTTGGTATTTTTTTTTTGTCATGGTTGGGTAGAGTTTTTCCAATTACCTAAGAAAATATTGTTTTCAAACATATTCAAACAATGGTTTTCTAGTGAAAATTAGGTTAAAAAGCTATTAACACAATCTCGTCGAGATTAAAATGTCAGCAGCTTCTAGGACGTGTTTGTTCGGGATGTTTTAATAAATATCGGCATTTGTTTATGTCTCGGAATTTAGGGTATGGGTGTTTTTTTTTTGTTATAAATCTGTTGACAGGATAAAATATCCGGAATAAATCCGTTAGGATATAATTATTCGGTATTATGTGATAGGATTTTTAATATGGATCTTTTTATGATATATTAATCAAAAGAATGTGTTGGGTAACAAAAAGAGTGAATTAAGTAAAGATTTTAGTGTTAAATGTATGAACTAACAAGGCATCCAGTGTTGTTAGTTAGTTGAAACAATTTTAGAACATTCATTATTAATATAAACTGATTCTATTAAGTTTAGAATCGATTAGCTGAGGAATTATTGCATATGAAGGAGTTTGTATCAATACTCAAAACAAGTTTTCGTCAAACTTCGGTTCTTATACCTTCTTACTATTATTTTGAAATAATCTGATCTTAGGCTCTCCTAAGATCGAAATTTGACGAAACCATCTTTTAAGTATTGAGTACACTATTTGATGCGGATTTTTCGGTCGACTTTGGATATAAAGTCATATTTATGACGTTTTGTTCTCATATAGAAAAAAAAATCGATTTTCTCAACAATCAAACAATACTCTTTAAAAAGAGTTGCAAATCGACGAGCTCTATCCGACCATGACATAAAAATGCTAAAAAAAGCTTTGCTAGCACCTTATAGTAATCTTACGCTGCATATTGTACAGCCATAACAGCTGTTGTTTGTGCTTTAGTCATAATCCATTTTAATGTTAGCCCTTGTGCCAGTGAACAAAGTAAATCAATAATTAATAAATGATTATTTTTATCAGCTGATTTAAGACCTCTATATATTCAAAAAATAGTCATATAATGAAATATTTAATACAAAGATTAAAAAATACTTATAACAATATTGAATAGAAGCATCGAAATTAGCATCTTCATATGCTGTTTGAGATGCTGCAAAACATAACCAAGCTTGATCATTACTGGCGATTTCTAAACAAAGAAAAAAACACATTAAACACAATAAAGTGATATTATCATCGAAAATAAAATAAATTTACCCATGCCAGTTGTTTTAAGATTTTCGGCAATTTCATTTGCAGCTTCAATTCTAGCCCATGAGTCTTTCATTTCTATACCTTGATTATGAACTTGAATAAGTGCACAACATGCACGAAATAAATAAGTCCAAATAATTGGTTGTTGCTGTTGTTGATGTTGTTGTTTAACTTGTTTAGTTAATGATTGTACAATACGTTCAATAATTTGTCGACATAATTCATATCGTCCATAACCATATAAAAAATTATATAATTGAAAACCTTTATCAATTTTTTTAAGTAAATCATCTTGTTTATCAAGTGAATTAACAAATGATTGAAAAAATTGTCTATCAAAATGAATACCATAAATAGATGATAATGCAATAAAATATTTATAAAAATGATGATAATGATTAGAATCTAAAAGAATTGAATTAACTACGTCTGTATCGAATGTACATTGATTAGCAAGTGAATTTTCTTGTTTCATTAAATTATTTATTAATTCAAGACGACGCATATCATCAAATGCTTGATATTCAGTTTTAAGTTGTTCACGATCATATAGTTGATTTGAATGAGATAATTGATCAAATAAATGTGCAGGTATCTAAATGTAAGTTTTTCAATTTTGAAGTATTCTTTAAAGCTAAACAATTATTTTCTTAATATACCTGTGATAGATAAGTAAGATTGTCAATAACTTTTTGAAAACTTCCTTGAATTAAAATTTTATTCATTTCATATTTATCAAATTCAATTTTAGTTGTTTGTTCTTGATTATTTTTTATTTGAGAACTTGACTGTTGTTCCTTAGTTTGTGTTGGCTCGGATGTACGAAGTAAATCTTTATTCACATTATCACGAAATTCATTTGAACGTTGTACATTTGTTTTATCAGTAAATGCTTCTGATGCATGTTGAGCAAAAGCTGGTGCACGTATTACTGTATTATCAAGTGCTGTTACAAGATCACCGTAAGCAGATGGATTTTCTAATAAAAAACTACGAAATAGTAAAAACCAATTTCCTGGACGTTCACCACGTTCTGCTTCTTTTCCAATTGATATTGGTGTTAAAAGACAATCAATTAAACGACGTGCACGATCAATTCGTGATGTACCTTGATTTATATATTGTATATCATGATTAACAGATAGAATACGAGCACGAACAAGTTTAGGTAGAATTTCTTGAACATCAATTTGTTGAATTAAAGCAATACGATTAACACGTAGACGAGTAGCATTGGCACTATCACGATCCATTTTATTTGTATGTGTATGTGTACATTCGTTTTCTTCTTGTTGGTGACGGTGGTGATGGTGACGGAGGAACAGGAATATGAAAAAGAAAGTTTCTTTGTTTTGAAGAGAAATATTTATTGCTTGTAATTCATGTTTTTTTTTTCAGTTCTCCAACATACTTGCAACGTTGAGTATGAAGAAAAAAGAAAAAAGAAAAGAAAAGAAAAAGAATTATCGATCATTTGTTGAGTGACTATTTATGTTTATATACAAAGTCTCATTTAAAATAAAAGGAGAAAAAAAAAACTTTTATGAATGTTTTAAAATAAATATATTAATAAAATGAGTCAATGTCTTGAAGATATTACTAGTAAATTAAATCAAAATTATAAATCAAAAGATTTTTAATAAGAATAGGTAAAATAGAATATACGAATGAAAATCATTATCCGTCCTTATTCAATTATTATAATGACTTCGAATATTCAGTAGACACAAATAAACATCAGGCGATTAGATATGATTTTATCCATGCGTCTCTCGTTCATTTGTCGTACGAGTCGATGAAAAATAAGCAAGGGCAGTGCGTGTCAAAGTAGGCTTTGTAAGATGCCGCTAATTTAAAATTCGAGTGCATTTTTTTCTTTTTCATTTTTATGATTTGAGAGACTTTGATATGCTGATCACGAATATATATATTGCTTTTTTTTTCTACAGAAATCACCAATTTCAATTACGTTATCGTTTCGAGTTTCATATAGAAAAATGTTATTTGATTAGATTTAGAGGCAACAAGTTTTATCAACTCCTGTTCAATATACATAGTTTCAGCATTTCTCATAGCACGTATTTGTGAATATTCCTGTAAATCTATCTAGTGTTTGAAATAAGAGAAAGAAGCAAGTATCTTTTTTCATTAGAATCATTTGATAGTGGGCTGTAATAGAATCTATTCAGTTTTTTCTAGATTATGTTTTATTGTTGAGACAATTAATTTTTTTTCCTGTTTTGCTGATAATATTAGACAGAAGAATAAAAAAACGTGTTCGTATTTAGCGATTTTACTACAATGGTTCTGTTAGAATTTTGCTCTAGTCTCCAAAGAGTCGGCCGTTTTTTGCAGAAAAATAGATTCGTAAAACATATATATAATTCGAGCTAAATATGAACACATTTATTATCCTTTTGTCTAATATTTGCCAGTAAAATGGGAAAAAAATTGAATAAATGCTTTTATAGCTCACTATCTAATGATTCTAATGAAAAAAGAAACTTACTTCTATCTCTGGTTTCAAACACTAGATAGATTTACAAGAATATTCACAAATACGTGCTATGAGGAATGTTGAACCAATGTATATATATTGGGCAGAAATTTTTAAAAATTATTACCTCTAAATCTAATCAAATAAAATCTGACTCTTATAGAAAAGTAAAATTTATTTAAGTAAGCTTTTTATTTCTGATGAGAAAACGTTCGAAATTTTCGAATCGTTTTTCACTTGATACTAATACCATTCAATGGAATACCAATAGTTTGAAGTGAAGTCTTTTAATTGTTCGGAATGTTTTCCCATGCGGTTTACCCAGTTACATATCAAGGCAATTTAATCGCTCTTTGATATCTAGGAAACTTTCATTTATTTAGTTCTATTCGAGAATATTATGTTATAATGTAATGCAAAATTAAATATATATTTTTTGACTATCTTACTATAAATCTATATAGATGCAGGAATATACTAAATGAAAAAAAAATAGACAATTACAGAGCTTTTTTTTAAACAATAAGCATTAAAAGGTTCATTAAAACAAAAGAAATTTTCATATTGACCGTCAAATATTGACCATGACTTTTTGATGACACTTGTTTCTTGATTTCATCATCATAAATATTTTCTGAAGCAAAACTACGAAATAATTTTCTGGAACCAAGGGGTTGTATTGTTCGATATGTATTTTTCATTAATTCAGATTTTTCTCCATGTAAATTTTGAAAAGCTTGAAGTTGTCCGGATGATATTTGTAATGGTTCTTGTAAAACACTCCATATGACTGATTCATAACAAGGTGGAGTTGTTAATGAGCCATCATAACGATAGTAACGACGCATACGTTTTTCACCAATTAAAGCTTTTAAATTGAAATCTTCCTCAACAATAACGCGTTTACCTTTATCTCGAATATGTTCTAATACATTAACTATTGGCTGAAGAAATGGATTTGGTTCATTACTAAGCTAATAATCAAGACAAAAAATATATTAAAAAACAAAAAAATAGAATTAGAAATTTACTTCAAAGAAAACACCGACAACAGCAAGTGCACGTGTGTTCGTCATTGCTTCAACAATATTTGAAAACCAACTTGAATAAGTTACCACATGCATCTATATATGAATCCTTGTTAAAGATTTCGATTAAATAAATAATAATTACTTCTAATGGATATGATCGTCCTTCGAGTAAATGTTCTGATCCATTAACATTGTCATTTGAATGACCCCAATGAAAATGAATTTGTTCTACTCTATAATCTTTACTTCCCAGGGCAACATTTTTTAACACATAATGATTTGATAAACTAAGTTGAGCTATGAAAGACAAATATTATACTGAATAATTAAAAATCTGGTTGGTTTTCCCGAAGTTAGTGACTTTGATACTACACGGGTATGCGATTAGATGTAAATATTAGAGGGTTGTGGTTCCTTTCAGACTCGAGTCCAGCCGGATGTTAGTTCAGAAAAAGATAAACCTGCAGCTCTCTAATGTCTACACTCACACCCTTTCTCGACTATGCTCTATATCAATTAATTTTGTCACTGACTAATTTTCGTGTCGATCAACTTTGATTTTTTCCGTAGCAAGATTTTATAGATGACAAGGTTTTCAAAAAGAATCAGACACAGCAGTTTTCAGGTACCAGAAAACTTGGTAGTAGCTACTTTTTCAATGATGCTATTTTAAAGAATGCAAATCTCTGAACAAAATAAGAGGACACTGCATTTTCTACGGTCTTGTCGTAAAAAGTTAAAAGCATCACAAAATCCAGAAAAAGGTGTTTTTTAGTTAGTATATTTTGATAAATTTCATTTTTTAAGACTTTTGTGATATTTTTTTTTACTTTTTAAGGATAAGTCATAGGAAATACAGCGACTTCTTTTTTTTTAAAGGAACTTTGTGTTCTTTAAAATAGCTTTGTTGCAAAAATAGCCTAGACAAAGTCTACTGGAACCTAAAGACTACTGTGTTTGCTTATCTAGAAACCTTGTCATCTATGACATCTTGGTATGGAATGCATTATATAGAAAACTTCATTAACTATCAAAATCGCTATCTGGATTTAAGCAAGGTTCTTAACATTATAGAAAGAAAACCAAAAACAGGCGTTCACTCGTCCGAAAGAGATTATCGAGATAAAGTGTTGTATATAATGAAACTGACCTGTGTGACCATTATTGAAGAGTTGTAGTCGATCTATCAATATGAAATAATAAATCAAAAGCCGAGAAATATAAATCAATATGTATTTACCATGAGAACTTAGTTGTTGAAAATACATAGGTTTAAGACAATGATCAATATATGATCTATTAAATCGTAAATCGATTGGTGATTGTAGATTTCCAGCACAATAACCATAATCACGCGACCATATTGTAATATTTTCATAAGACCAATGTCCTATATATTATAATAAGAGCTTTAATAAATAAGAAAATTTTTTACCTTTCGATTCAACAATTAATGGTAACAATAGTACGGTCATTAAAATAAATGGTAACATATTTGATAAAATCTATGAGCTAAAATGAATTCGTTAGAAATGAAATCAACTCCGTACAAAGCAACATGAATTATACTTAGCCGAAAACACGAAGAGAAAATAATAATAATACTAATAATAATAGTCTCTTCTTCTAATATGATAAAGAAACCAAAAAAAAAGAGAAAGACTAGTGAGCGACACAATGAGAAGTTGATTACAAAAGAGGAACATTTTATGTAGAATCATAATGGCCTTTTTATTATCAATGACATTATCTTCTATCAAATTCTCTTTTTGTTTCTATTTGAAATAAAATGAAAAGATGACGAGACATTTTACTTTGCTTGATTCAAAAAAGATTCCGTTTTCTTTCATCTTATGAAGTATCGATGTAAAGCATTTATATTTAGAATTATTTCACGTACAAAATAGCTAAAACATATGAGCTTATCAGTGTATCATTTTAGTAAACATAATATTTGACATCGCACATTATGATAAGATAAGATATGTAGAGCATCTGAAATGTTTACATTAACCAAGACAATCATAAATTTCATATAAGTATAAAGAATTTCGAAAAAATTGAAAAAAGTTACTAAATGATTTCTCTAGTTTATAATTATGTTGAATGAAAGATCAAACTATAGTGCGATATTTAAAAAAGATTCACGTAGATGCCTACACAAAACAGTGATAACTTACTCAACTAACATATTTTTCTTTCTAGAACACGACTCTTTTTTGAGAAATAAGATGCTGCACAGAACTTTCTAAATCTGCATTTGTTTTCTTTTATTTTCAAGAACCATTTCTATCCTTAAAGCAGTGAGACTTTTTTTTATGACATGTTGACACGTCATTAACATTACTTGTGTGCTTCTAATTATTATTTAGAATGGACAAATCACCACAATAAGCTGTAAAAGTTTCATAAAAAAAAGACAAAATGTTTTAAGAATGGAAATACTTTAAAAAAAAAAAGAAAAGAAAAAAATGCAGTTTAGAAAGTCGTGTTCTAGAAAGAAGCAAACATATTAGCTGAGTAAGCTGCACTGTTTTGTACAGAACTCTATGGTGAATTTTGTGGAAAACAAATAAAGCCCAAGCGATACAATTAACCAAGACATCAACAAAATACTGATCAGCAACTATCTCTGCCGTAACCGTTATTTTATATATTTTTTCGATCGTCTCGATGAGTCTTAAAAAAAAACATGTTTTGAAATAACAAGAAACACATATCACTGTTCGTATATTTGATCACCATGATGATTATTTACTAAGGACCCTGCCGGATAAGAGCGTAAATCTGCCCCGTCCCTCCCCACCTATGTCTCACTTTCAATAGGTTAGAAAGATAGAGCATGAAATTCTGCATATTTCAGTGCATTTTTTTTTGCTTTTTGTTGAATGCAAAAAAATTTTTCAAAGACAAAAATATCTTCGGGGTATATCACTTTTGAGTATTTCGAACAATAACTATGGTACCCATAAGCTTTTCTTTTGTAAATCTAATACGAGGACCAATAGTGTAGATCAATGCAGTTTTTCATGCTCTACAAAATGATATATTGATCATGTTTACTAAAATTTCTTTCTTAGATTATGCCGGGTCAAACAGGTATCATAGGTATGTTTTTTATCTTCAATAGGCAACTTTGGTGAAGTATTATTGCATTTAAAAATCAAATTGGACAACAATGTCACTATGATCAAAACCTCCTCCGGCTCACGCTCTATCGATCTATGTGGTTTTCAGCTAAAATTAAAGCAGCTCCGAAGTTCATTTTCCTCGAAACTTTGTAAAAACAAGTCACCGTTTTGAGATATTATCCAGTCAATGTCGATCTTGGATCTTAATCTTATTTCAACTTCACATAAAAACCAATATCATATTCGAAATCAGCACTAAAAACTACGCCATATCATATAGTTTAAAATTTAAGAAAAAAATGACTGAAGGGAACACATCGATTTTTTGTAAAAAATTTAATTGCGCTAAAAACTATATGATATGGCGTAGTTTTTAGTGCTGATTTCGAATATGATATTGGTTTTTATGTGAAGTTGAAATAAGATTAAGATTCAAGGTCAACATTGACTGGATAATATCTCAAAACGGTGACTTTTTTTTACAAAGTTTCGAGGAAAATGAACTTCGGAGCTGCTGTAATTTTTGCTGAAAATCACATAGATCGATAGAGCGTGAGCCGAAGGAGGTTTTGATCATAGTGACATCTTTGTCCAATTTGATTTTTAAATGCAATAATACTCCACCAAAGTTGCCTATTTAGGATAAAAATCATACTTATGGTACCTGTTTGACCCTGCATAATCTAAGAAAGAAATTTTAGTAAACATGATCAATATATCATTTTGTAGAGCATGAAAAACTGCACTGATCTATACTATTGGTCCTCGTATTAGATTTACAAAAGAAAAACTTATGGGTACCATAGTTATTGTTCGAAATACTCAAAAGTGATATACCCCGAAGACATTGTTATCTTTGAAAAAGTTTTTTTTGCATTCAAGAAAAAGCAAAAAAAATACACTGAAATATGCAGAATTTCATGCTCTATCTTTCTAACCTATTGAAAGTGAGGCATAGGTGGGGGGAGGCAGATTTACGATCTTATCCGGCGGAATCCTTTAATCGTGCTGGTATTTTATCTATCATTGATTGACATAAAGAAGCACTAAATTTTTTCATTCTTTTTTTATGTCGTTTTCATTTTATTATATTCTCCTTTTAGTTCAATTCGATTGATAAAAACAGGTTCAAACGCATCTAAAGCCACCTATAACTTTTGGTCATGGTCTTAATTATTTTGAAAAATTCCATTCGTAAATAACCTAATTTTTTCAGTTGTATTTTCTGTTACAATAGTTCGAATGAATTGTGCCCATTTATCACTAGTCAAATGCATTTTCTCACAAAGAATATTAGAGAAACGTTCTAATGAACTCCGCTCATCCATTGATAAAAATAGACGTTTCACATTTTTATCAATCAACTTTATTTGGAAATTCGTAAAATAATAATACATGATAATATTTTCTTAGTTTTTCAGCCATAGTAAAAGCTACAAATTTGAGACTTCGTAGCTATTTAGTACAATTGTTCTTTGGTGTTATATTCAGATTGAGGAATGATTTATGTAATCACTTTTTCTGAAGTTAGTTTCTATTTGTTTGCCATCATACTTGAATATTTGCTAGAGAAGACTATAGACTATATAATGATATAATATTACTAACAGACTAGGGGAGTTGATTTATGAAAACGTTGAAAGTAAATATGTATGCAGAAAAGTGTGGCATAAAATTTTCCAATTTATATATTTCATACCAATAAAAACGGATTTATACAGAAAGGAAGTGTCTTCAATGTCAATCAAATACTCTAATAACTAAATCCAGAAGTGCTTCTTCCAATATTTATATTTAATAATCAAAGTTACTCAATGTTATCATCTTCTTTTTTTTGTTGACTTCTACATAATGCTTTTCTATTGTTAATATGATGTATAGATTCCTTTGACACAAAGTCATTGTTGATAAGCTGTTCCAACATCTATGAGTAAGCATGCTTCTTTTTGTTTTGATCGCCTCAAGTGATGATCATCATTCACAGTACCATCACTAGTGAACATTCAGTTTGTACATCAATTTTCATTGCTTTTATAATTACACAAATAATAATAACTAATTAGATTGCTATCGATATACGAGTGTTACTATATATAAATAAATATTCAAGCAAGAAAAATGTAAGAAATACGTAACAGTAACATAAAACAAATCAAGATAAGACAAGTGTTATGGATGCATAAAATGAGTCATCATTTCTATTTGTTAATAGCTATAGTCTCTTAAAATAAATAAGTTTTGAATTCTTGGTCTACGCAAATGAGTCGATGCGAAAAAAAATTTCGAGAAATTTATAATAAAAGAACAAAAGCTTTCGTAGAATGGACATTCATCATTTTCTAGAATATTGACTTTAAAATCGCAGAAAAGCTAAAAATAAGGGATGAGCTTGGCGTGGATTTTCTTTCATTCACACCCTGAAATGTTTTTTCTTTAACTTCACGAAAATCTGTGGTTCTGACAGTTATAATAAATAATTCTTTTCTACAATAATTTTAATTATTTGCTCGATGACATTTTTTCGCTTTCTTCTTGTTGAAGTGAAAATTTTCTTTTCATGGTCTACGAGAAATTCGGTGGATTACATTGCATTATATATACAATGATCTTAATGTAAACAATTCATGCATGTTTTACAACTCGTCTGCAATATGCTTCTATCCAATCCAATGAAACGAGATGTTAATTTAACATCTCTAAATAATAACAACAAACTATTTTCTATTAATTTAAAGACAACAGTCTAATGATCTTCCTTTATTTATTCATCGACGTCCTTTTTTTTGTAAAGATACAATATTTGAAAAAAAAATAAGAAGAAATACAAAGATATGCAAGATAGTTATTGGTTGTTGTTTAATATTCTTCACCTTCACCTTCACCTTCACCCTAAAAGAAATCGAATAGAAACAAAAAAGTTAAGAAAAAAAAATGTTTCCATACCTCAACTGAATCAACACCAACTTCTTCATAATCTTTTTCTAATGCAGCTAAATCTTCACGTGCCTCCGAAAATTCACCTTCTTCCATACCTTCACCGACATACCAATGAACAAAAGCACGTTTAGCATACATTAAATCAAATTTATGATCAAGACGAGCCCATGCCTCTGAAACAGCAAACAAAGCATTAATAAAAAAAAGAAAATAAACAACAACAACAATATACAAATTCATACCGGCAATAGCTGTTGTATTGGATAACATGCAAACAGCACGTTGTACTTTAGCTAAATCACCACCTGGTACAACAGTTGGTGGTTGATAGTTAATGCCAACTTTAAAACCTGTTGGACACCAATCAACAAATTGAATTGTTCGTTTTGTTTTAATTGTAGCAATAGCTGCATTAACATCCTTTGGTACAACATCACCTCGATATAAAAGACAGCAAGCCATATATTTACCTAGAAAAATTTAATTTAATAATTGAAAAACCAAAAATTATTAATTTTACCATGTCGAGGATCACATTTAACCATTTGATTAGCTGGTTCAAAAACAGCATTTGTTATTTCAGCTACAGTTAATTGTTCGTGATAAGCTTTCTCAGCTAAAGACAGAAAGCAAAAATATTATTCCAATAAATAATAGAAAAAAAAACTTCTTTTCCTTTTCATACCGCTAATGATCGGTGCATAAGTAGCTAATGGAAAGTGAATACGAGGATATGGTACTAAATTAGTTTGAAATTCTGTAAGATCAACATTAAGTGCACCATCAAAACGTAATGATGCTGTAATGGATGAAACAATTTGAGCAATTAAACGATTTAAATTTGTATATGTTGGACGTTCAATATCCAAATTACGACGACAAATATCATAAATAGCCTCTAAAATATTCAGAAAAACAAATTGATTTGATTCAATATAAAATTCAAATCTACAAACCATTATCAACCATAAAAGCGCAATCCGAATGTTCAAGAGTTGTATGTGTTGTTAAAATTGAGTTGTATGGTTCAACAACAGCAGTTGAAATTTGTGGTGCTGGGTAAACAGCAAATTCAAGTTTTGATTTTTTACCATAATCAACACTAAGACGTTCCATTAATAATGATGTAAAACCTGAACCAGTACCACCTATTTTAACAAATATAAAACTAGAATTATATTTTATATATCGATCAAAATAATTTACCTCCAAAACTATGAAAGATAAGAAATCCTTGAAGACCAGTACATTGATCGGCCAATTTACGAATACGATCAAGTACCAAATCGACAATTTCTTTACCAATGGTGTAATGACCACGAGCATAGTTATTAGCTAAAATCATAATACATATATATATATATACAAGAGAAGATCTTTTACTAAATACACTTACCAGCATCTTCCTTGCCAGTAATTAATTGTTCTGGATGAAATAATTGACGATAAGTACCAGTACGTACTTCATCTAAAAACAACAATTATTTCTAATCATTATATTTAATTGTGTTATTCTTACCAATAACAGTTGGTTCCAAATCAACAAAAACAGCTCGTGGTACATGTTTACCAGCTCCAGTTTCACTAAAGAAGGTGTTAAATGAATCATCTCCACCTCCAATTGTTTTATCAGATGGCATTTGTCCATCAGGTTGAATACCATGTTCTAAACAGTATAATTCCCAGCATGCATTACCAATTTGAACACCAGCTTGACCGACATGGATTGAAATACATTCACGCATGATCTAATGAACAAGGTTTTTTTTTATTTCGAAAAAAGAAAATGATGCAAACATACGAATAGTTGAAGTTTTTTTTATTTGAAAAACGGTTGAAATTGTTGTGTTGATAGTAGTTACTTGTTTGCTCTCACGCGTCTCTTTGTTGCGACTGACTGACAGAATGTGCAAGCCGGGCTGAAGTCTTATATAGAGTAGTGAATGTGTAACGAAGGCGACGAAAGAAAAAGAAAGGAGAGAAAGAGAGAGAATAATCGTGCGACACAATTTTAGTGGCTAGTGATGAATCATTCTCGTTGTACTGGTTCAAACAAATGATGGAAGTACAGTATAGTTTCTATTGGAGACTCGTCAACGACAATGAAACAAATACAACGAAAAAAAAAACACAGAAAAAAGAAGCAGTCCAAAAAGTTCCTTAGAGACCGTACCATAACTACAATAAACAAAAAGAAATGTATAAACATCAAAAGTTAGAAAACTGTTTTTTTTTGTATCAATAATACAATCTATTCCATGCTATAATTTTTTTTTATATTTGTTTAAATAGAAGCAAAAAAAACAAAAACCAACAAAAATGATATTTGTGTTGCTATAGAATAATCTCAGAAAGGTATTGGACTATTGATTTCTATTTTATGTTTCCCTTGATTACCTTCAATTATGTGCAACTGCGTATATTGTTTTAACATCAAGGTAGACGATAATTCAAAATTCTTCTGCTGAAAAAAATACATGCAACGGCTAATAAGAGAATATCTAGAAATACTACATTAATGATGACAATATAAGATGGGCTTCATTCAATGTACAATCTTCATAAGAAGACTCATCAGATGAAAAAGAAATAGTCTTCAGACAATTTGATTCTTGTCTATATTAATTTCGAACTATAACAAAACGTATATTTTATAAGTCTTAAGTTTAAAATAAAATTCATCTATGTTCAATTATTTTTAGAAATATAAATATAAATAAGATTAAAATTATTCATTACATGCTTATTATTATAATATATAAGGTGGAAAACTTCAGTCCAAAACCGTCTGAGAGCTTAAAATCAGTCTTTCGATCTTATTAATTCATGAAAACTTTTAACTGTATATAACCTAAAAGATGAAATCAGTAAAATTTTGTATAAATACTGAGTACGTGTAGAAAAAAGTCAATCTCGAGTAAAGTATAGTTTTTCTCTTTCTAGCATGTTTGAACACGATAAGATTTATTAATTAATAAAACCCATCAACAAAACTTATTTAATTGAAAATCAAATAAAATCTTTTACCCCCGAAAAATACATCTATCCAAGATTGATACAGAAAGCGTTATATATTACAAACTTCTCATTTTGTTCTATTTTACCATAGTAGCAACAAGTCACATAATGGGAAAAAAAATTGTTGTCGCCTATGAAAGGTCATCTAGTTTATTTATCTGACTCCAGTAGAGCCCCCGACAGGTTATACACTTCAGCAATAAGAATAATATCACGAATTAAAAATTTTAAAATAAAGAAATCATAATAAGATTAACTACAGAAACTATTATATTTGAAATTTTGTTTTTTTATTAACTGGACGAAAACTTTTTTAACTAAAGATCAAAGTGATAGTACTTTAAAATAATCGATGTCTATTTTACATTGAAAATATGAATATTCTCAATACCAATACAACGGTTTTATCTAAATAGTAAATCAGTGCTTTTTCTCTTCTAAGATTCTAAAGCCGTGCATTATTTATTGTCTAATACTGTTAGTGAATAATATTGAACAAAAATACACATATTTGAAAGTACAAACTAAATCAAATTACAATCGTGATAAAATTCAATACTTTGTTTTGTATTATGTGTGTCGTTTCTTTTTATTGTATGGATTAAATTATGTATGTTAGAAGCTTTGTAATTGATAATTGTTTTTAGTCGGGAATATGATCTAGCTAGATTAGTTACCTGAACTGGATTTATACTTAGGGCATACGAAAAGTAATGACTAAAACACTATAAATCTTATAGAAGACTGAAGGAAATTTACTTTCTATATTTATTTTTACAGTTCATATCGAGCTCTATAATTCTACAATACGTCATTACGCTTCATATGATATCATAATATTGACAACAGAGAAAAATAGTGGCGGCTTGACAGAAAAAAAAAAAAAGACAGAAGTTTACAAGTTTTTATTTCAACAAGTATTACATATCATTGCATCCGTTGAATCTATTTATCGAAAGCTTCTTTAATATTCTTCTTTTTTCAACAAGTTCATAAACTTATTTACAGCGTCGTGCAATATTTTGGAATCGTTTCGACTACTAAGATTTTATTTGATCCAGTCAAATAATAAAAGAAATCGCATGATACTATATCCGAAGAATTAGGTGAATACGGCATTATCGTTATGCCTTCCAGTTCAACATAATTGAGCACATCTTCATGATTATGTGGTCTACCTTATCGTAGTGAAATTTAATTCCACCAGCATCAAAGAAGGATCTTTGGTTCTTGATTTCGGTACAAACCAACTTCAAGCAATTGTTAACTCTGAAATGCCCACCTGGGGTCCACCCGGACCCCAGTGAAATTCGTTTTTATGTTTTATAATGTAGCCTTCTAGAGGATCTTGTTCTTTCGACTATACTTTATGGACACCTGGTACAGTACACCAGTAACAACAATCAATCACACCGATGCTGTGAAAAAAGAGCGTTACTTCAGGAACGATAAGTTTCCAACTACGTTGCATATTGCCGAAATTTTAGTTCTAAAGAAGAAGGAAGTTATGCCGAAACGTTTTGAGAAGACTTTTCCTTCTCAACACGGACGCTTCAGCAGAGTGCAACGGACGTGGAAACAGTTCGCTTCGAAAATATTGCTTTCCTACATGCCAATCATCGTCGAACAAAATTTTTTCTTAAGATACGTGTGAATGTTTCATATGCAGTACACAATCTCAAACATTTTGAGAATAGAAGACGAGAAAAAATTAAATTGGATTGAATAAGTATCATTCACATTAAATGCTGTTCTGTCTGTTCTTCTTGGGCATAAGTCTTCTTCAGAGCCATTATAGTTCTATTACACAATAATGGTAATATAGTATATTGTTTCTGTTTTATCAAGGCTGGATCCGTACGGATCGCAGGTGGCCAACAAGTGGTAGTCTGAAAGGTAGACATTTCAAGATTCAGAAGTTTTGAGATAGCAGCAAAATCAGATGAGGGTAACGATTTCCAAGCTACGGTTATTGTCAGTGAAAAAATACAATATGTTAAAATTGAACTCTTCCGCTGATACAGAACATGTTGCTGCGAATTTAGTAAGGTTTTAAGAGAAAAAATTGAAGTATGACAGATTTTATATCAGCCTCAAACATTTTTAATAACCAATCTTAAACGATTTCATGAGTTCTCAACAGATCCTGTTTATAGTCAGAACCATTTTGATGGTTCTATGTTTTACCCTATTGCAGAGCCTATAAAAACGTTCAGCAGCATTGCTCTTTTTCAGAGCATTTGTTGAGGTAAAATTTTTTTGAAAATTAAAAACATCAATCTTGCTCAATGAAAATCAACTCTACTCGAATGAATTGATGTCTCGATGATATCTGTCCAACCTTGATCTGGAAACATTATATTTAGTTTCAATTAATTGTTCGTTTATTTTCGATTGACTTATAATAGGTAAAAATTGACCTTAAAAGTTTCAAAAGCGATATCATGGGTGCCGAACTGTTGTATCAATTATAACCAATTATGGCTATTTTAATCGACTTGTAATCGATTTTAATCTGATTTTATTCATTTTTTTTTACATGATATCCGCACCCATTCTCTTCTGCATCACATATGAAGTTTTAAAATACGACGTGAATGCACACTATTGTGCATATCGAACGTCGGTGAAGTTATCACCAGATTTGAATATTTCTAGCCTGGATTCGCCTAGCAACTTGTTCCAAGTAGAACTTGACGAGCTCTGTCGATTGACATAATGAGATTTTTGATAGTTCCAACCAGTCGCTAAGAAAACGACTTTCCAGTTTTTTCTGTATGAGATCCGAGTATCCTACAAAATATTTCGAACCCGGATTCACTCAGGAACTTGTTCCGAATCTCATATTCGTGTTCCAAGTAGAACTTGACGAGCTCTATCGATTGGTGTAATCAGATGTTCCATAACTGAAACTGGTCGCTTATAAAATCGATTTTCCAGTTTTTTCTCTATGAGATTCAAGGACCTTATAAAGTATTTCTAACCCGGATTCTCTCAAGAACTTGTTCCAAATCTCCTATTCGTGTTCCAAGTAGAACTCGATGAGCTCTATCCAACAGTATACTCAGATTTGCCACAGCCCAAAGTATGATTTTTGGGACCATAGATGGCGCTGTGCAAAGCCTGAAAACTATAATTCGGGTTATGGAGAATGTGAGCGAACCATTGGGTAGAGCTCATCGAACTGTACTTGAAATAAAAATAGGAGAGTTGGAACAAGTTCCTGAGCGAATCCTGGCTGGAAGTACTTTTGGGGATTCCTGGACTGCACTGGGAAAAAATGGAAAAATCGATTTTGTACGCGACTGGTTTGAGTTGTGGAAAAGCTGAGCATACCGTTGGATAGAGCTCGTCAAGTTCTATTTGGAACAAGTTCCCGGGCAAATCCGGGCTGGAAATACTCAAATCTGGTGATAACTTTACCTACGTGCTTATCGAAATAGAATTATGGGTTGTGTATCAAAACAGCACGTTGGAGAGCGTGTGAAATGAGTTTAGAGGCTATATAGCGAGACATTTGGACCCCCTCCCATCCCACAGACATGACCGATAGAGGTAATGTGTGTAATGTCTGTGATGGGGTTGAAGAAATGTCCGTCGGATCTATGCTGCCCCACAGACCATGGTAGTCAGACAGACAATTGGTAAAGCTTCTGAGTGTCACAATGATGCTTGTGACTAGGGCGTTGCTTGACCAGTGGAACGAATCCATCGTGTGCCACATTTTAACCCGGCAGAGATTTCACTAAAAGCTTTTGTCCCAGGGATCGAAGACTTCAATTTTCTCACCAATAGCACAATATCTTAAAAATTCATTAGGTATTATTAAAGTTCGTTCTAGACAGGTTCTTGTAAGATAACACATTTGGCCTCATATCTTTATACAACAAACAATTGTTGGATTTTTTCACTATGTCATGCATCATTTTTTGAATTTCCAAAGCGAGTATGTCTGCTGGAGTTGATTCTGAAAATAAGTCTCTTTCTTGGCGAATGTGTATCATATCTATCATCAATAACTTGACGATATATTATGTGTAAAGAATAATATCTGTTAACATGGACGATATGATGCATTGCGCTGTTTATACGAAAACGTTCGATATATAGGAGTGAATTCAACCGTATGTAAGAGAACATTGTCCAACTTGAGATATTCGATACATTTGGTAGATTTACATTGACGTTCGACATACGGATAGACACGCTTGAGTTTCGAGCAGTTGACAATACGTGTTTTATTGTACATACTCCGTTCGTATTTGTGCGAGTATGGAAAAGCTAAACAGCCTGTTTCGATATCTCGCATCGATCGAGAATCGAAATGAGCCATTGGTTCACGAGGTGCGAACAACCATAACGGTCCTAGTGGTCGAAGGACTAGAGGAAAGACATCTTTACGACGAACAGGACAACTACTCGGTTTTCCGACAAGCCAAACGTGTGTGTCATTTTCATCATGATAGAATATGTCAATAAACGGAAAACGCCATGAATACTTACCAGCCGGTGGACACCAACTAAAATATACTTTATCATAATTGCGCTTATTATGAATTTGAGTAATAACAATCGAATATCGTGGCGCGGATAATTTGTTTGCGGCAATGAACTGAAACCGACGACGAGCCGAAATTGGAACGCTTAAATCGACGTCGTCATCCCATGGCAAAATATCATGACGAGTATAGCTTCCTAAGATCAAAGAGCAAAATTGTCATTAGAAATATGTGAACACGGTTGATGGAGCATAGAATGGAATAGAGACCTGGGAAATTCACAAGATCATGACATGGTATCCATGGAACGTTCGTCTGAACAGACGGAATTCATGCAGTAGATTTAAGTCGGCTAGCTTACGTTGGTAAAGATCTTGGACTCATTCACAAACAATTGCATAATATTTCCAAAAGAAGCTGACTAAGACGTCGATGTTTCCTATTCTTCTTCCAACTACTTACATATATATGCAGCTTAAGCCTTCTCGGGGAAAAAGATCAAGTGATTTGGCGAAGAGTTTCAATCAAGGAACTTAAGCGAGAAGTATAACGACGATGAACAACACGTATTCGACCGATAATTATGATATCTTATTGTTCGAGAGGAAAAGTACGTAATATAAGTTTTCATGTTCTACCTAATGATGCAATTCGATACGAAACTGGGTTGTTGTAAAGTGAATAGCTGTGAGATTTACTCAGCGGATGCATTGGAAAGTAATTGGCATACAAGTCGGTTTTTTCTTTTTTCATGAGATTTTCATGTGTGATTTCCTGTAAAAATTATTGTATTTGTGCCAAGTTTTATCGTTCCGCCGGGTAGTATCGATTGCTCTCACTTGCCAGAAAACATTGCTAAAATTCGAGACAACATCCTGAGAATCTCAATTTTTCAGAAATTATATGCTGAATCAAGAACATTGCTTGTAATGAGGTCAAATTATTTATGATATTTGCTCTCGAATAATAGTAACTCTTCTAAAGCGCAGTTTTCGAGGAAATCAATTGAGCACTGAAACACTTCTATAGCACTCGTTACCTTCAATACGAATAGACATCAGGTGCCGATATGATTTAGAGTATTATTGGAAAAAGAGAAGAGTAAAAAAAAATAAATCCAATTTTGAACAATTCGATTTGTTCCATGTATATGCGTAAAAACCGTAGAAGTTTTCTATCAAACCTTGCACATAATTGTGATAAACAATGAAACAGATTTAGATAGTAGTCGCAAATAAGAAATCTATCTGCCATACAAACCTAATAGAGTTGCGGCCATCATCATGTATGGTATGTTGTATTTCTGAAAGACATGCTTGACGAGAATTGATAACAGACGGACATAAATTACATGTTCACATGGAGTTAGAGCGCGAGGCATAGCTGGGCTCGATTGCCAACTATTATAGGAATAGGGAATCGGTTTATCAGGTTTTAGATGTTGAGTAATAGTCAACGGATTTTCCAACGAGATTTGATGCTTAATATGCTCACAGAATTGATTATATTGACCAACATTTGGCGGCGATGAAAGTAACAGTATATTGGAGGAAACAGAACGTTGCGAATTAATAATAATTATTAGGGAAATGATAATACAAAGTAATCCAACACAATAAAAACATTTGAAACGCTTTGGAAAGAAGGATACTCGCTGACAGAGTTTTCGGTGACAGTCGCAAGACCTTTCTAGAGACTCGGTGGGGGCGTATGAATGAAGCTGAAACCGGCTTTGTAGGTAATAGCGGAGGGGAAATTTCGTGCGATACATGAGTCAACCTTTATAATATTCGTACTCTCGAGCAAAACAAAAAAGAAGACACTTCTTGATGTTGTAAGAGTTCTTATCGAATACGAAAGCTCCCTCCACAGATTGAGAGAGACAGTTAAAAACAAGACGTACACATTTTTTTCTGACAATAAAGGAGTTTCGAGCAAAACAGGATCGGCGGCGACCAATCAGCGGCTAACATGTCGATCCGCAAGTTGAACGATACGAGGCATGGCTCTCTGGTATCTAAAAATACAATGCAGACATTTATTTGAAAATCTTACGCGAGTCATTGCTACTGTCTAAGAACTCTCGAGAATCCCCAATTCACAAAGAATAAATGAGAATGCATCTAATGTCAAAAAATTGAACCTGAGTACTTCTCAAATGCACGTGCATGCACGAAGATTTTGATAAGCGAGCACTGACTTGGCTCTAATCAGGCGAATACCTGCAATATGTCGAGGAAGCCGCGAACCAAGAAAAAAAGTCGAATATCTCCACCATATTTTGACCAAATGTGCCGATATTTTTACTACTGATAGAAGACTGTCTATAGATAATATTCATAACTGAAGTGTTGTCAAAGACTGTTTTGAAGTATCACAGCTCATTTCAACAAGGAACTGTAACTCTTCACGTGTTATGGAAATGAACAATACATTTATTCCTTTAGCCAAGAATAAGCGACATGTAATTTTTGCGATTAATTCTCCATACTAGGTGTCGTTTGATCTCGTGTTTCTGCCACAGATATATATCTTGTTATACAGTGTACTCTGAAAGTTTCATCTTTTCATAGCAAGAGTTTGTTGAGAAAACGGCAATATTGGTTTTTTATAAGTCATGAAAGGTGGCAGTTCCTTGTTGAAATGAGTCGTGCTACTTCAAAACAGTGTTTGCCAGCGTTTTTCTTGTGAATTAGATCTATGAACACTAGTCTATCAATCGAAAAAATACCACTCCATTTGGTCAAAATATAGCGGAGATATTCGATATGTTTGTTTTTATTTTGTGACTTTCTAAACAGTCTCTATAAGGATTTTGAATGACACTCACACAACTTTCAGATTCCTTTCATTAGAGAGTGCTGATACTCAGCTGTTTTTTTTTGAATATTCGAACGTCTACGACCAACAAATAAAAGCTTTTCAGTGCAGCTTCTGATGATGCTGAAATGTGAAAAACATATCCAATAAACATCATGAACGGCGTGGAGATTTTTCAAGATTAAGTAGTCTCTTTGAAAAACGAGAATAGGTCGATACGAATGCGTCTCGCGCTTTCGGGACCTTTAGAATATTTTCTAAATTCTTTCACCATTCAGGCGCTCTTCGTTTTTCTCCCATTGTTATCATGCTGCTCTCGCCCATTTCTGGTTTTAGTTCGTTTGTTCTAGTTGACGGTTGCTTGGTTTGGATTCGATGTTCGCATTTATTCTGCTACCGTTTCGCGTCAAAACATGCAACGATTCATTTGAAGTCTTTTTTAAATTGAAACGACGGTTTTGTCATTTCACTTCGTCTTTCCATCATTGATAATGGAAATCGAAATCTCTCATTGAATCTTTCATGCTCTATTTCGCAGTTAGTTCGAGAAAATCAAATTAGACAGAGTAAAATAAGTGATAAGTTCTCAAGTTAGGCCGGACATTTCGAAATTTCTTTTGTTGGCTTTTCGTCGAATGAGTCTGATTGCTCGTTTTATGCAGAAATAAGTACGAGAGCAACACAACTTGACTGAATTTCGACCAGAAGCACAAGAAGAAACAGTAGAGCGTCTCAGTCACAGTCAAGAAAAAGATGATGTAAAAGAAGACAAGATTTCTAGAGATCTTTGGTTTTCGATCGCTGTGCTGGGCAGCAAGAACTATCTATGTCTATAATAGGAGGTGTCTGTAACGGGTGAGAGGAGCAGAAAATTTACAGATACAACCTTAAAGTCATTATCTTCATAGTGAGCTCCACAAAACACTGCAAATACCTGGCTATCATTCTGTCATTAGAATGATTATAGATTCAAAGCGTTAAATAGACTATTGATTTCATTATAATCAGTTCAGAACTCAAATTTGAAACAAGATAGAACTATCTTTCCCATGATGAATAAAACTGAATATATCTATCACAGGCTTTGAAGGGATCAAAGAGCAGCACCTAAAAAAATTACTCTTATTGTCACAAATCTTGATAGACGCTTCGGAAACCCTCAAAATCATCGCAGACGTTCCTGTAGATTTATCAATCGTGTTTCATGAAATTGATGTATTTTAAGCGAAGGTTGCTGCTAGAGATGTATGCGTATAAGAAAAAGCCTATGTGAATCATGATCGACTGTATTCAATCGAGATTCTCAGAACTTGGCTCATTTAACCACAGAATTTTAATTTTCGGTACATGGTGTTATCGATTCTATACTCAATTGTCGTCTATTTCAGAATCGATGCGTTTCTGTAACATGCATCATTTAAATATCTCTTCGCAATAATCATCTCTACCCTAGATCCTTATCCCCTGTTAGTCATCTCTCTCCTTCAATCGTCCTTGTGTCCTTGTATATTTCATTTTCACTCTTGTTCACATTTTTTAAACGCATTTGGACGAGCTTTTTCCATCTTGCCTTCTACAGCTCTCCGGCTTCCTTTGTTTTTTCTCTGCATCACTATTTATCCTATTTGTCTTTTAGTCTTTCGTCCTCGTTCCATCTAAAATAGATCGCAAAGTCAAATGAGACGTTTTTCTTAGCAAATATCTATTTTAATTAATAGCTTACTTATGTTTTCTCCTGTCGCTGCTAGCCACTGTATGACTAATTTTCTCGTGATCTATAGATAACACACTGTCTTCTTGCTTATCTCCTACTTTTCCGAGTGGAGAATGGGCAATCAGATAGACATGAACGTTAGTATTATTTCCCAAAGTTCAGATACTAAAATGAATACATAGATGATTGATCTATCTTCTTCTCAAGTAAAACTTCACAAAACTATATGGAGCAGTGGAAAGCTCATGTTTATAAATTGGCTGATAGTTAGCTATCACGAGAAAGTTAACTCTGTCACCAACTTAGAAGAAATAGTTAAAAATGAATACTTTTGGAAATGAATATCTGCCGCATGCGCTCCGGTGAAATTGCTAAATAGAGAAATTCAGTAACTCGTACAGGCAAAGCTCGAATATTGATCATGCTGTATGCTCCAAACCGTATAACGATTTGAAGTTCGACTGATCTCCAGTTTTTAGCGATCGGTCTTCTTGATATGATTTATATGGAATCTATTACAAGCTATCCAGTCGAACAACATTTTTCTATGTAGGTTTATTTCCTGCTTTCCGAGGACCTCAGATTTTTAACCCTAAATTTCTCCTTTTATCATTAAAGTATCATTCTAACGGGACTCAAAAGCGATGTATGCAATCAGCGAGTGAAGCTGGTTCGAATTCACACAACACAATATACTTCTTCTCATGAAAACTTCTGTAAAAAGTGTTAAGATGCTCAAAAGTGGTTTTTTTCACGGGTGGACCCATCATTTTGACGATTCGGAAACCGTCGCCAGTCTTCCATAGAATTCACGATAAATACTGATAGAATCTCACTAATAAATCTTTGAAAAGAAGCAATAAAATAGTAACATCGATAGAAATACCTAACAAGACCATGATTGAATGTTTAAAAACGCCTCCCCTGATCACTATACTGTCCTACAATAATTAACAGTGAAAATAAAAAACTACTCTACACATTATTATTCAAAAACACTGCAACTATACAGATTAAGACTTCAAAAGATAACAATTGAATTGTGTCTGAAAATTCATCCATTTTTTCGCTGAAATATCTATTTCTGCCATTGGTTGTTGTAAGAGAAGTTTTGACGCATTCTGACGACAGGCGGATTATTGCTTGTTAAGATAGCCCTCCTCTATGCAATGTTACATTCAGATCTTTCCTAAATTAAAATCGGCTTTCAAATTAATCATTCGTTTTCAGAAAAGTCAAACACTAAGTTCATAGAGCAGCATTTAATGAAACATCGGCATACAAGTCTATAAAATTTAAAACTCTTCGGTGTTCAAATCAAAATCAAATTTTTCAACAGATTCATTCCAGACAATATGTTTATTAACAGCATTGTCATCATCACAATTCAATTTTCTTAAGGTCATATTCTTAGAAATCTAAAATTTCTCTCACAAGAAATCATCTAGAACAGATACAGGAGAAGTAGAAAACAGATGGCTAGTTTTACGTGTTTTTTATTTAACATCAGTCCAAAATAAAAAAACAATTTCACTTCTCTATGAGCTACTGTGAAATAGTTTATGTAGAAGCCGCCACTTCCTAGCTGAAATTCTGGATTTGCCACTGCTGTTTCAAGGATACTTTTTCCTTCATGAATTGGTTGTTTTCTTGGAGAAGAATTTTTAAAAATACTTAATGAATCACGTCAGATATCTTAGGCCCAGATTTGAATATTTTTTGGACCGATTCGCCCACGGAACTGTTCCAACAAAACCCTTCACATCCAGAGTGCCATTTTACGAGCTCTATCCAACGGCGAAAACTGTACCTCAATAGCCGAATCCATTACCGAGCTATACATCTCACAATGCTGAGCCGCGGCACTGTGACGACATCTGCTATGAATATATCTGAATTAATTGAGTCGGTTCGTCCTACAGAAAGTTCCAACAAATCTAAATACGTCTTCAAGTGCAATTCCAACAACTCTGTCCCATGGGAAAAACTGCATCTCGATACATTCAATTGTTTCCCAGATATTGTCAAGATACAGATTCGAATTGTCCCGTCAAAGCAATATTTCTTGAGCCGATTTGACTAACAAAGTGTTCCAACTAATCTAAAATATGTCCCAAATGTAATTTGATGAGCTTTATCCATTCGTAAGAATCCTGCCCGTCATACAATGCTTCTATCCTGAATGATTACAGATTTTCATAAGCGAATCCACCCAAGAATAGGGGTGGCACTTAAACTTTAATACTTTTTTAAAATGTTTTTAAACTTAAAGTGCCACCCCTACCCAAGAAATATGCCACGAGTGAACCCAAGGAG